>BMAU01000385.1:207500-237333 GCA_019973935.1 Trichonephila clavipes | reverse complement strand
TGAACTGTATCTGTTCAAAGAATCTCATTTTGCTTTCACGTTTTTATGATTTCAACAACAAATGGATTACGGTTTAGAATTTTCTCAATTTCTAAATCAGTCAAATATTGATTTATATGCACAAAAGCTCATGAGTCTGAAAAATGTCAGGAAAAGAACTGATGCTGAGTGAAATCAGAAAAATATTACTTTCCGAGATTTGATCTATGCATTAAATCAGTGCTTCTCAAACTTTAAAAACTAGGTACTCCCCTGTTCAATCACAATTTTATCCGTTCCCGTCCCCTTATACATTAGGAATGTACTGAATGCAATAATGCACATTTTCACGCTTAAAGCTACAATCGTTTATTTTACACCGCACACATTAATAACATAAGTATTAAATTTTGTATATGTTACTTTTCAAACAAAAATAATTAAGTAATAGGAAAATTATTGTTATTTTCCTTCTCTAATTTTTAAATTGAAACATATTGCCAAAATGCGGAGGCTGCTAGAAAGACACAAAATAGATATCAGCTAAATATAGAAAAATAACCTGAGGGTGAATTTCTAATCATAAGCATTCCTTGTATAAAACTTTGCTCTGCAAGATGACCCATTAGAAATCATTAATACTTATTAAACTTGCTTTTAATTTAGTATTAATTATTTAGATCATAATACTCCGACAGCACTGATACATTAAAAGTATACCGCGCTGAAATACCCGCTCTTTGCACATGAGTTCATTTATAAGAAAATAAAACATCTTTGATATAACCGCTGAATTGTAAGAGAGTAAAGCCAAGTGCGCGACAATGTTTACAAAAGTGTGAAATGATTTTTTTGAAATGATGGGCTCAAATTATAATTACTTTTAAGCGAAACTGATACATCTTTAAGCGTCACAGAGTTAGCATTTAGAATTGATGTTGAATAATGTACAATAATATAGAAATCCGATGAAGAATAATTGTATTATTCTTAGTATTTAAAGCGAAAATACTTCAACATGTTTTAACCCTGAAGCAGTCGCGTTCCTTCTGATACTATATGTAGAGGGTTGTTGAGTCACCCCAATCCTTTTTTATAATTATTTTATGGTATCATAAAAATCGTAATTCCAGTGAACAATTTAATTATGAGAGAAAATATGTTTACCTACTTTCCAGGGACTTTTCTAATTTTTCTTGATAATTTTAGAAAGAATCCAAGAAAACTGAACTAAAATGTTTCAAATGTGTGAGTGACCGTGAAAAAAGACACAAATCACAGACATTTTTCGCTAACATTACAGGAATTTTATTTTCCGGCAAAAATTGTCAGGTACTTTGTTCGAAGCTACTGCTGTAAATTTACGTCCTTGGATGTTCGACAAATAGCATGTTGAACTTTGCTGCTGCTTGTGTGTTTTGATAAAAAGAGTGTGTCTTCTGATACTTATATGGCTTCATATTTTAGTTGATGGAGTTCTTTCGGTACATTTTGAATTTTTTTTTCATTTCATGTCATAACTTTTCTCAAATTTTCTCTTAATATGCATTTATTTCAGCAGGTTCATCCCTTTTTATCAGTTTTAACTGCTTTCCAATAGAGAGATTAAAAGATGTGCCTCATTTCAGTTATACATATATATATATATATATATATATATATATATATATATATATATATATATATATATATATATATATATATATATATATTCTGATCATTTACCTTCTCATCCTGCTCCTTTACCAAACCACAATAAGTTGTACAACAAGGCAATCAAAGTCACTAATTTATTCATAGGGGGAGGGGAATGTAGCATGAACACTGAAAATATTTTAGAAATAAAGTGATCGCACCGGGAACTGAGTCAAAACAAGTACCTTAACATTGTAAAAAAACGTTTGTCACTTCCAAAAAGGAGGGAAATATGTGACAAATATATTTTAGTTCACGTTAAGACTGTCAAACAGGAGGATAGTGTCAGGGCCATTGGTAACAACTAAACATTTTTGCCTGAATTACCGATTTCGTGTACTCTGTGCTCGGAGTGATCACTCCCGAATTAAAAGTATATTTAATACAAAATGGATGTTCTAAAAAAATTGTGTAAATTGTTTTTCAATATGCTTAATATGTTTGGGAATACTCATAAAAATAAATCTAGACCAAGTAATCCTTCAAAGTGCTCTCTGTGCTTTTCTAAAAATTATAAAACATTTTACAAGGAAAAAAGCGCATCAGAAGTAGTTTATTTACAACTTCCTATTGAAAAAAAACCAAAATACATAAGAAGGACGTAACTAACCGTACAAGAAAGTTCGAACTTCAAACCGCATGAAATGCATTCTGCTGCCTACAGCTAATGTGTAATATTTTAATGTGTAATTTTTTATCTTTCTAAAATTTTTTGATTATGGGTCTGGGTTTTGTTTTTTCTCTGAAAGAGTAGTATTTTAGGGTAGTATTAGTAAAAAGATCTGTCATCATGGGGTTACAGCAAATCAAATAAAATGTTTTTTTATTTGGTTTTAGTATCAATGAGATTGCTAATGAGGTTTTGAAGTAGAAGCTTTTATTTTTGATGGGGTAATGTCGCAGATGATATACATAAATTATATCAGTGTAAATGTGTATTTTTTTATTATGTCAGAAAGTATTTTGTTTTACTTCATTCCAGTAAATAAATTTTTTTTGTCTTTTACTTTCGATATGCTTGTGCCCCCTCGTAGGTTTATTGCGCCCTCCAATAGAGACACGCCCCATAGTTTGAGAAACACTGCATTAAATTATTATTTAATCTAAACTCATCAAATGCGATATCATATTACTTCAAACAGTGGCGCACACAAGGGGGGGTCTGGACCCCCCAAAGCCCTTGATTTTTTTTCCGATTGATTATAATTCTAAGTATATAGTATGTAAAATTTAATTAATTACTTGCTATTAATGAATAATTTTATTAATTAATACTAATTATTTATTGAAAAAACTAGTTTTTTACTGTGTTTTGTTTCCGAAAATTGACAAAATCAAAAGGAGCATGATACAAGAAGGGTGAACTTTCAACCCCGGACACCCCCCACCCTTGAAAAATTCCTTTGTGCGCCACTGCTTCAAATAGATACATTATTATGTAAAATTGTGTAAAACATCATTTGGTTTGCCTTTTGCAATTATTAATAATTATTTAAATACTCAAATTTTAATTTGTTTACTAGAAATGTTAAAATATCGCATTCGACAAAAAAATTTTTTGTGAAATTTCTTGACAAAAAGATCATTTTTAACAGGGGTTTAGCTTAGTAATGTTTAAATTTAATAATATTTCTGACTTGGACTTCTCGTTTGCAAATAGATACGAAACGTATTGCGATACAATAAAGTGGAACAACTTTCCTTAAAAATAAATCCACAAAATACGATACTCTTTTCCATTGTATAGATTTTAATATTATTCTCAAATAGTGAAAGTTCTTCAAACATTACAACAAAGAAACTTGGTATTCGATGTGAAATGCTATATGATGAGATCCGAGACTTTTCTGCCTAAAGGTCTAAAAACCGAGCTAAAAGAAAAGATTGAAAACTACTATTGCCCCGTAAAAGAGTTCAAATGAAACAAAAAAGTCTTCGCGGTCTCATTAGCAAAATCAATCATTCAAATGGAAGAGGAAAATTTTTCTGTTTAACAATCAGCGACTGTTGGATGATAGAAAGCAGCTGCTGTAACTGAAGAGTAAAGTTAAACTTTTGAGAAGCTAAAATAATATATGAAACGTTTATTTATTATTTTAGCTTCACTTGTCTCGTACCCTTTTGTTGGTGTAAGGAACTAATGGATGAATAAATCAACTCAAAGCTGTGTTTGACTCAGATACAATACTGATGATTAAGTTTGACTCTTTTCACGAGTCCGGCATATTCTTATTCAAATAAAGAGCAGCATTTTCAAAGGATTTTCAATAAAAATTTATTATTAAAGTTATTTAAAGCTGAGAAAGGCTCTACTTTAAAAATATTTTATATTTTTTACAACCTTTTCTTGTATGAGCAACGCATTACAATTTGAAGAAGATACTTTCTCATTTTATATAATAAAATTATCTATAGAATTTTTATCTTTTGTTATAAAGTTCTTATAAGTTTATGTAAAGAAATTTTGTAACTGTGTACTAAGAAAATAAAATATCAAATTGAATTTAACAGATATTCATAAATGTATATAAAAATCTATCTCATTCAAACAAAAAAAATAATGCGCTTATTTTAAACGTAATATGGGATTCTCTTTATCTTCTTTTGTAAACTATTTCTGATACAGAATATGGGTGATCTTATCAGTATTAAACGTATAAATACATAATTAAGAGACACTAACGTATCCCAAGCAACCAGCAATTAAAATCGATTTCCTAGTGATAAATCCAATATTTCCTACAGTTCGAGATGTCATTTCTAACCCCTGCAACGTCATTTGCATATTTCGACATATTTTATCTTTAGATCAGTGCTTCTCAAACTTCCAATGTTTGCGACCCAATATTTAATCATAATTTACATCGCGTCCCCCTCCATACAGTATCGATGTATTAAATTCAATAATACTATGACCTTAAACATTCAATACGACTTAAACCTCTTCAGACCCCTACGTACATAAACGACACACTCAGACACTGTGCTTATTGCCCTCAGACGTATATATACGTCTTTCCGAAGGTATATCTTTTCTGTGAACTGCTATCCATAAAATTATTCCGAAGGCTTCAGAAAGCAACAAAAGGACCTTGAAAGTGTTTGCGAAGGATTCCCTTACTTCAGAGGATTTGATTAATTATTCCTTTTCTACCACCCACCCCCTCAATACACCACATATGCTTACCTACGTGCTAAAAAAGGCTATTGGAGAGCAATCGCATAATTTTTACTCGGCATTTAAGAGATTAATTATAAACCGTACAAATTATCAAGATAAGTGTTAATGTTGGCATATAATTTTATATGTGACAAATCCATAGGGTCAATGGTAATTATTAAACTTGTCCTTGACTTAGTATTGTTAAGTTAATTATAAGATGTAGTGTGCACTATTGATACATTTATAAGAGTAGTAAATGAGTATTTTATTTTTTATTATGTCAAAATGTATTTGTTTGTTTACTTTCAGTAAGTTTATAATTTTTAAAAAATATATATATTTTTCAACTTTTTCAAGAGCCTCGCGCCCCACGTAGGGTTATGACGCCCCCTCGGGGGGCGCGCCCCACAATTTGAGAAACACTGCTTTAGATGACAGTGGGATTCACAACAAATAGCTTTCTTTTCTGATATGCTAAAAAAGTATCTGCGTTATAAACTACTAAACTACATTTATATTTCAATACTGACATTTTAGGTAAACAAATTAAGCAATTAAATCGGGCTCACTAAAAAAAAGGGAAAAAAATAAACTACACTAAATAAGTAACAAAAATAAGATGGAATGGTGCACTTTTTTTCTCTTTTTCTTTTCATATAGTTGCAACATAACACACGGCAAAACTTTTTGTCCTGGGAATTCAAGTCGTTTAATATAATGAGTAAATTTAAGTGACCCTTGCGACATGTTTCCGTTGTAAAATATCCCCATAAACCAAGTGTGACACACATTCTAAAGAAAAGTGAAAGAATCAAGAAAACACAGAAGCACACATTTTACGCCTCTAAAGACATCAAAATGTATCTCAAATAAAAGTTGCAATCCAACGTTTGAGCAGCGTAAATTTATTTATCGCATTGCAATTCCCCAAAATTGAAGAATGCAATTGGATACAGAAGCAGATTTCATTTTGTAGAGAATAGAGAACAAAGTGAATAAGCTTTTATTTTTTACGGTTGGAATGGGAAAAATAAAGTTAAATAAAAAAATTTATTCAATTGCTAAGCGAAATTCTTTGTAGTAAACTTGTGATATGAAATCCTGCGGAATCTTGAAAGATATTTCCTTACAGACTTTTAAAAAATGAAACTGATCTCTCTTGACAGGAGGATTTTCGAACTTTTTAATGTTAAAAAATTACGTTTTGCGGGCGAATTCCTGAAGTAAACTTATGGAATAAGTTAATTACATGAACTTTGAAAAAATTGTTTAAATAGTAAAATACTTAAATGAGAAAAACTATGATAACGTCATTTGGACTGTTGATGACGAAGTACACACGCCTAATTTAATGTTTCTATGGTTAGAAGTTCTGCAATTTTAACTTTTATGTATGCTGCATCAAAACAGTAAACTGTAAAATAAAGAAAAATTTATTTATCCTGCAAAATTTTATTTTGAATAATATAGATTCTATTTATAAATATGAAATAAATTTAAAATTTCATGATTGGGAAATATATTGTTTAAATATTTGTATCATCTTCTCAAAGAAAACAATGAAATATGTAAAAATTTATACCATTCAAAAGCATTTATTATTCTATCGGAATTTTAGTAAAGATAATGGAATGTAGAATTTATTTTCAACTAATTGCCAATTGTGTATCATAGGCTAAAATATTCATAATGGAATTCAGTTAATGTATGATTTATGTTCTGAAATTACTGATTTGTAGCTAATTGTTAAAAGTTTAGGTTGATTGATTGTTAAGATACCGGCTGGGTGGCGTGGTTGGTTTGTCGTTGGCCTTCGGCACCCAAGGTTGCAGGTTAAACCCCGGCCCAAGTAGGTGAATTTTCATCACGCAAAAAATCGACAGCGGTCATATCGTATGATTATATGGCATGTAAAAACCCCATAGAGTGCCTAATTAGCTTGGTTTCTTCAAAAGTAAAACACCAATCTGCAGCCCATTAAAAATAAAAAAAGATCGTTAAGATTAGGTTGAACGTTTATTACTGTTAAAAAAGTAATTCTGTCAAGCATCAACATAACTCTATAGAAGAATGTTCCAAAAAAAGAGGTCTTTCAAGTTATAATTCCTTAGAATCAATGTAAATTACGTTTTTATACATTCAACAACTTCACCTTTCGAATGAAAACGTCGTCTATTTTTAAGCTGAAAAAAGAGCTAGTATTTATACATTATAAGATCAAGATAACAGGGTGGTACACTCAGCACTTTTGATACTTTGTTATTCAAATATTCACCTTGAAATCTTAACCTTTTCGCAACGCGAAGTACTGATCAACGGAAAACATTTTAGAGACGGTTGTGTCGCATATCCCACCCAAATGCCCACCTGCAGCCGGGCGATGCGCTGGTAAATCGTGTTTCCTACTTGTTCTGAAGGATTGGTCCCCACGGAGAAGGGCATTTAATTGCTTACCACCCGATAAGGGAATGAATGAATGAATGTCAGATTTTATGGCGCAAGAGCCAAATCTGGCTATACTGCGCCAAACATTTGTGAAAAACTGTGATCTAGAGGGGAAAAGAAAGAAAGGATAAATTGAATGACAAGAAGGAGGGTCGAAAACCTTGGGTACCCCAGGTTCGTGAGACCCGTATTTATCAAAGATAGTAAACCCCTTGGGAATTGGAAAAGATCACTAGGGTACCTCGGGATTGTGACACCCGTACTCACCTAAAGAAGTTGAGCCCCTGAGGGCCACCCGATAAGGGAGTTTGAGTCCAGTGCATATATGACACACCCGTCACGAAAAGGTTAATGATTGAAAACGTTATTTGTGCTAAAGATTGATTGATTGTTTAGTAATGTAGCAATTCAAAAGCATATAAAAGACTATTGTTAATTGCCCTCGTAATTTTAAAATACTTGAGCTTATATTCCGCTTTCCCACCTTTTACGCAACGTCAGCATGAGGACTTTATGCTTTAACAGTGTTAACGTGCATTGGATCCAGTACACTGAGCGTATTTCTTTATATTTATTATGGTAAACTCAATAACATACATATTTCATATAAAATTCTTGGAAAATATTTCTTAATAGTTTAGCTGTTACCCGTATCTGTCTTCTGTCAATCAAGATGAATGTATTTGAGTAGAACCATTTTTTTTCAAAGGAAATGAGATAGACCTACATTACTTTTTTAGCCGCTCATTGTCTTTCCGCTACTTTTGTTTATGGGCCATGTTCAAAAGATCCAAACTTTATTTTTTTACATTAATTTGACATTAATAACATTAATTTGAGCTACATTCTAAAATGTTGATCGTTAACATTGAATACATCCTTCTTGGTTTAATTCCAAATTAAAAAAATTGCATTGCACTGTATTAAGAAGTCCCAGGGGTGTTAAATTTCTCTAGAGGTCTGAAAATATAAACAATTTTCAAACAGGTATAATTCTTTAAATTTAAATTAAATTATTCGAATCTTTTACGCATTATTTATAAAAGAATGGAGCTTCAAAAAAGTATAAAATGTTTAAAATATAATAATTTTAAAAATCATAGCCATATGAAAATTTTATAATAATTATTAAGCATTTTTTGCGTTGGCAAGCTATTTTCTAAAATAGTGATGAATAATGATGAATAAAACTTTACAGAATTATAAAATGCATCATATACTCTTTAAACCCTACCTAATTTTATTATTATATATCTTTTGTATTTCAAAATCTTTGTAAAATTTTGCAATTTTTTAAATATTTTTTTAAAAACGCTTTTTTATTTATTAAAATATGTAAGCTATTATTATATTTATATAAAAGTAGCTACAGTGTAATAAGAATACATTTATCTTTATAAATCAACTTATAGCTAATAAGTAAAGCTACTATTTTAGAAAATAGCATGCGCGACGTAAAACTTAATAAATATTTCGTGTAAAAAGTTTCTTATTTTCATATGCTTATAATTTTTTTTAAAATTATGATTATATTTTAAACATTTTATACTTTTATGAAGCCCCATTCCTTTATAAATAATGTGTAAATGATTCGAATTATTTAATTTAAATTTAAAAGAATTATACCTGTTTGAAAACTGTTTATATTTTCATATCTCTAGAGAAATTTAATACCCCTGAGATCTCTTAAATATTAATTTGTTTATACATCATACTAGAGGTTTATACAGGTTATTATCGAATTCGACCGTCAAATTCAGAGGGTTGATACTAAGCAGCATGAGGATGACAAATCACTGTAGAACATGGGGTCGCAAAATACGTTTAGTTGGAGTAATTCGTAAAAACTTTTATGAAGGGTAGGATGTCGAACGGAATGGAAAGGGGCAATAAGAGGTAAGAAATACATTTATTAGGTGTAAAGCATGTTTACAATACGAACAATACATCACAGCTCGGCGTTGGAAATACAACGATTAGTAATTGTCACAAGATTTGTTCGAAGATGTGGTTGCGTAGGATTGTTGAACGTTTTCTAACAACCAGATACACTGGCGATGTCAGTTGAAACGACGACGATCCATGACACGAGGCCTTCCACTGTATCCACTGGCGTTTCATATGCAAGTGATTACAGGTGGCACAAAAAGAATAAATCCAAGGGGTCGAGATCCGGGATGTATGGTGGTCAAGTAACATGTTCACTGCGTCCAATCCACTTCCCGGGATACGTAACATGGAGGTGGTTAAGCACTGGAATTGAAAAATGGGCTGGTGCACCATCCTGCATGAACCAACCACTCTGGAGCGCAATGGTCAGTAATCCCTGCAGCAACTCCTGGAGGATATGCTGTAGAAAACCAAGTATTTTGCGCCATTAAGGTGATTGGGTAATATAGTTATATCCCGGCATTTATTTGGCCACTTCTCTCGTCTGGCTTATCGTCCTCCAGCGACTACGATCATCGCGATTTTCACCTAATAAACGTAGTTTGCTATAACATGTACTATGGTGATTTGTCATTACTTCACGAATTTTTTCTAAGTCCTTATTGTAGTATGGCTCTATACTTAACAAGATTATATTTAACACTATTTCAGCAAAAGTTTTTATTGGAGAGCTTTGATATAAATTAATTTCAGAAGTAATTTTGATTTACGTAAGTGTTGCTAGGTTTAAGCAAGCCACTAAAAAATTAGTATTATTTCCAAGTTGCGCTCTGTTGAAATTCAGACACTGTACTTATTGATAACAAATACAATATCTGGTTATCAATGTTTTTGAAAATTTATAAAAACTACTACTTTCAATATTTTATCCCAATGTTACTTTCAGTCTTGTTAGGTAGTTTTGTACCCTTTTTTCATTTCGTAAAAATTAATAACTGATTTTGTAGAGAAAATTAATTTTTTCAGCAGATTTATAGAATCGAATTTCTAAATATAAAAATACAGGTAAAACTTACTAATACATAGACCATCAATGAATGATTACTTACGAACCGATAAGAATACCCCCCAAAAAAGGAATATATTCCTATAATGCCTGTTTTATAAACAAAATCTCTTTAAGGTATCCGACTACGTGCGGAACCAAAAGCTTATAAATAGAAATATTTATGATATCTAGTGTCACTTAGATCAGGAAACGTACATAAAATTGTTTTAAGAATATTATTACAATACAAAATTATTTCAGTACAACATTTTGATAAAAAATGAACATAGAATGACCCATTTTTAAAGCGTTCTCCTTTTATGTGAAAAATGCTTCTATTACAATAATATTTTGCCTGTATATATATCAAACTTTTGTACAGAGGCTGAACTAGAATTTTTGAAATATATAACGTAGAAGTGGATTTAACCGTATTTTACTACAACAGAGGGGAGAAATTTTCAGAAAAAATGCCGCTAACTATTTCAATTGGTGGTAATTATGAAAATAATGTGAATTTTCAAAAATTCTAGTTAAGAATCTCTGGAGAAGTCTTTACTTTATATAAGCAAAATATTACTGTTATAGAAACATTTTTTATAAAAGGAGAATGTTTTAAAAAAAGGTTGTTTTAAGTTAATTTTTGCCAAAATATTGTATTTAAATATTTTTTTTTCGTCGTAATGTCCTTAAAAATTTTATACATGTATTCTAATCTAAGTGGCACTACTAAATATCATGAACATTATCCATTTGTGCACTTTTTAAAATCATAGTCCCGAACGTAGTCGGATACCTTAAACCTTTCTAGTATTTATTAAAAATACTCAACAAATTATGCTGTAATTTCTCCTTTTCATGGTTTACTGAGATGAAAGACTATTACTTTCGTAAAACAAAAAAAAATCTATTTACACTTTTTGTAAATAGCAATGAAAATCTTTTTCTACACTTTTATCCAAATATCTTCAAGAGAAATACTTTTTCGAGTTGATTAATCAATTTAAATAAAAAAAAAAGATAATTTGTCATTTTCTGTCATGTTACCCTAATCTCATAATGACATTAATAAATCCATGAGCGTATTATATTAACTGAGAGTAGCTATATGCTTTTAAATAATTACAATACTTACCAACTCAAATATTTCTATAGCAATTTTTAATTTTTTTCATAGAAAAAAATTACAACAAAGATGAAATTTACTTGTTATTCTGTTTTTTCTCTCTCGGATCTTAATTATGTACGGAGACGCTCCACCAAATGAGAAAAACGCCAGTTTAACGCAATTGTTTTATTTCAAACGTGTTCAGTAATGCACATTAATTTGGCTGTTCTCATTAATGGTGCAGAAGAGGAATACTTGTGTTATCTCATTAGAGAAAATTTAGTATTTAGATAACGTGCATGAAAGTTAATTGAATCTCCGTGTGAAAGACAATATTGATTTCAAAGAATGGAATTCTATTCGGAAGGCAGTTATTAATATCCTGACGCTCCTTTAAACATCAGAATTAAATGATGCTTCTTGAGCTGATTAAGAATACCTAATTAATAAGATCCAAATGGTGTACTAAAAATGACTTAGCAGGTTTTTGGATAACTTTACCAACAATGGTTCAGATTTGCTCAAAATTCATTGTATATGTAGAATAAATAAGACTAGGATTCTATATGTGAAGTAAATAGGCTATATTTTATTTTAAAAGTCTTCAAATTATAAGAAACTCTACAAGAGGGTGGAAAGGATTATTTGCAATTACCCGAATTAAAGACGAATAAACCAAATTCTGATGTTTTCTTATAGGAACAGAAGTAATAAGTTATTGTGTCACATCATGAACTAATATTAATGAACTTTAATGGGTGAATCAATGTGGATAAATACTATTCTTTCATAATAATATATTATTAAAAATACTTTTAAGTGATTCATATAAATATAGACATGAGTACAATTTTTGTAGGAATTTTTAATGTACTTTTTCGATTTTAAGCATTGTTACTATTAATGTTTTAACTTTCATGCCCGAGATAATATCGGGCTCTAAAATGTCACACCCTAGTAATATACGGGTAATTTTTAGTGCATCTTATTGTTATACTCAAATACATATCGGGAAAAGTTTATATATTTCGGTTTCATCTCTTTGTCAAACCCGAATCTATGTAGGGAAAAATTAATTTGGTCTCAGTTCAATACATGGAGTTTATTGAGCAGTATTCATAATACTTCCATGATCAACCTCAAAAATAAAAAAATGAAGATACACTCAAGCCAAAGGTTGTTTTTGACTACAATCTGTAACTGTGAGTGGAGTTGATCGCTGTGATCAGGAAATATTCTTTCATCATATAATTCGAAAACGCCAGAAAAATATTATTAAAAGATATTTTTTATATTTACTAGGCATGGCACTCTGCAACTCGTTTTTGCTCTATAAAAATGTAATTGGAAAAAGTATTAGATTTATGAAGCCCGGTGGCTGAGGGGTAGTGTATCGCGTTTCCATGCCACTAGTCCGGGGTTCGAATTCCGGGTTGGGCAAGGTCGACTCAGCCGTTCTTCCCTTCAGTGGGTCGATTAATGAGTATCAGGCTTGCTTGGGAACTGAACACTGGGGGTTTTACGTCAAACTGAACACTTGACAGAAATATGTGCGCATGCATCCCAGTGCCTAATACAATGAAATATATTTCAAAAGTAGAATATAGAAAGAGATTGAGAGTAACCAAGATCAATCAATAAATAATGAATATTAATATAACATAATAAAAAGTAGCATATACTAATATTATGCAGTTTATAATACTCTTATAATTTAATAGTAATTATAAAAAAGAATAACCACCGTATAATGTAATATTATAAACTTATACATAAGAATACTCATATAACGTCAAATTATAAATAAATAACATAAAATAATTATAAATGAATAACAAAATAATAATTATAAATAAATAACATGTCATAATATTTATAAATAAATATAATAAAAAAGCATTTATAAATAACGAATATAATGATTACATATATAATAGTACTTGTATTTTTATACTATATTATTAAGAAAATAATTGTATAATATGTATTAAAATTTATAATGTAAATCAATTAAAAAGTACTGAAAACTTGCAACATTACAAAACTGCAAAAATATCAAGATAAACATATTGCAATGTAATCGCCCATCTTGGCGAACATAAACAATAACTTGGCGCGAACTCCGTGATATCAAATTAGTTCCTCATGTATTTTTTAAAAAAATAATGCTCCCTTAGAAGCGAAATTTATGACTGCCAACTCAAGCAAATATGCATTTGCTACAAAACCTTATAAATGTATCTATATTTAATTTTAAAAAATCAATTTTTAAGCACTAAGTATATTTTATTTTGTGTGAAATATCTGATTTTTGCAATTAAAAAAATTTGACAATCTATATACTCGAATCATCATAATAACTTAAAAGTTAAAGGGTTACAGAAAATTTGTAATGAACTGTATACAGGATATAATACTTATAAGAATACAATCCTTTAAAAACAATATTATACAATCATAAACTGTTCCGTAAAGCAAATATTTTATTAAAATGGTTTTTTCACAATGCATATACACTGTTGTTTAAAAATAATTAGAGAATGAAATATGAGCTCTTTCTATTTTCTTCAAACTTTTTATATCTATGTCTAGAGAACACGCAAAGGTAAACTATCGTTTGAACTGAAGAATAAAAATAAACAGTAGTAACTAGATTAGGGGGGTGAACCTTTGTGGATCCGCGTGCCATTTTATCTGAAGAAATGCTTAGGGAGGTATTGAGGTGCCATCAAATAATTTTTACGTGATTTTTGGTGAAGTAATAAAACTAAATACTAACTAATCAAAAATCTTTATTTACTACAAAAAGAAATTCTTGCACTGTATTGTAGTAAATGTTTTCGTTATTATACGTGTTACTCAAATTAAAGTAACATTAGTGTGATTTCTGTTATTTCGGATTAGATGACAAATAACTTATATTAGGATTGTAAGACAGTAACAAACGAGTGTGCTCCTCACCACCCCACGCTCCACGACCGATCAATCGCGTTTTTTTGTAATACTTCATAGTGAACTTTGTTATTTTGAACTAAAATGCAAAACCGTTTCGATCGATGGCGTGCCCAAATTATTGTGTCGTGTATCATGTCGCGTGCCATAAATGGCACGGGAGCAGCCCTGAACTAGATTCATAAGGGGGAATTCGAATCCACAAAATCCTGAAAATGCACAAACATCATAATCAAGAAACACAAAATTACTTCGGAATTTAAACAATAAAATAAAAAGGCTTCTCTATAATATGCTTATATTACGTATCTTTCAACTGCTATCTGAAACATGTTTTGAATTCTGAGTAAGTTTGTTTAAATGTTATAATGTGAATATATAAATTAATTGGAACAAGAACTATTACATTGCGAACTGATAAGTTGTTACTAGCAATTACATGTTTATAAGTGTACTGTTAAATATCCATTAATGTTTCGGATTATTCTCCATTTACATCAGTTAATCCACAGGAATAATTAGCTTGTCATCTACATGATTTTATCGATTACTTACCGTGGTCTGTACGTTATATTCGGTCATCTATACGGAAATAAATCACGGCTTTGTAGGATATAGATATCATAATGGTAAAAATAAACAGATCGGGATAAACTGATATTTCGAAATGAAGTGAAATAATAATGTAGATAAAATCTTTATTTATAAATTCATTCGATGTTATTTGGTAGGCTGTCTTTAAACGGAAACTTGCGCATTGGTTTTTGGAGAATTTGTTAAAAATAAAAATTATTTTATAAAACATATTTCATGCGTTACTCTTGCTTTTATTTTTGGCAGTTACGTAAGTTATATTCGATTGCTGAAAACGAGTGATCTTAATATCAGCAAATATTTTAACAGCAAAACAATGTTTCGTTATGAAAATAAAATTGATTTTTAAGTGTTATGTACCGAATGGTAGCTCTTGAAATTCATATCTCTTGAAATGTAAACTTTAAATAATTTAATCATCACTTGGATGATTGAAATCACTTTAGCGATTGGATAACTAATTGTTTTCATTCATTCCCTCTTACTACTTAAGTAAAGCGCTGAAGTTAAGTTCCTTTGCAAGCGGAATTTATGTGATGATTAAGTAAAAGGAACTGGCAGTATATTTCTCCACAACAAATGCAGCGACTACTGATGAAGAAGCTTGAGATGACTTTTACAATCAAGAGCCCTTAACAGCGTCTGAATTCCTTCTTAATCTTTTGATACGAACAATTGGAATTATGTGGTGACTCATTACCTTTAATTATTTAACTAATGTACAGAAAATAAGCCTGTTCAGATGCAACATTTTTCTTACTTAAGTTTTGCAAATGAAGATATTTAACCCTTTAGTGGCACAAAGGTAAAATACACTTTTCTGTGATAATGTACTTGATAAATGTAATGTTCTCATCTTCTATAAATGTTATTTAGTTTAAAAAAAATATCTGATCAGGGTTTTTTTCTTGGGTGGTGGCTAGGCGTTATAGCCACCACGCAGTTAAGACATTTAACTTACCTTTCAGGACCAAAAAAATGAATCATACTACAATAAACTTTTTCATGAAAAATTAACATTTATGCTAATAACTATTTCGATGACAATTAAATGCAAAGTATAAGTGTAATTAAATAATAATAGAATAAGTGTACTTATAGTAAAATATACTTACTAAAGTATACATTGAAAATGGTATATACCCACATTTTATATTTTATTTAAATTTAGCATAAAAGTTAGAAATAAAGTAATATTTTTTTTTAAGATTTTAAATTATTTATTTCACAAATTTGATGAGCTATTTACTGTGAAACTTTTCAAAGCAAGTAGGACCATTTGCTTGAAGACAGAGTGGTACGTTGCAGAACCGACACAGCTATCAAGGGCGATGAACGTTTTTTCTGTTACTGCAAAGAGAGAATCTCCTGTACAGACCACCTTATGTTTTGACTGGGATATATTTTCGTCAATTCTGGAGGATATCTGTTTTTTTATAGTTTACCCCATTTTACTTCTGGCTGGGAAGTAGTCATCAATTTCTTCATCATCTGAAGAAACATTTTTCCCTTGAGCAGTATCTTCAACGTAATCTTCATCATCAGTATCAATGTTGTTAGAGGCTGCTGAATCACATCATCTAATGGCAGTTTTTCAAATATAGCAAGAGCTTCTTGAACAGATAAGTTTTTCCAGGCATTGTTCACAACTATACTCAAATTCTACTTTAGGTTTATAATAATATTAAAAATCATGTCCAAGTATCTTATAAAACGGGAATGCTAATTAAAATTAAATACACATCAATCAGTAAAAAGTATTCAAAGTATTTTATACTCCTCAATAATATACAAACGTTTTCTCGGAACAGAAAAGCTATAATGAAAGATTTTCAAGTCCAAGAATCTCGTACCACATATTGTAAACAAAGTTTGTTTATATTCCCAACCCTCCAACATTCTCAATTGATTCTAAGTGCTCCCTCTCGAGTGGAGGAAGAGAGAAAATTTCAAGGTCATTTTTCAGTTGTATGTGGGCAGTGGATAGAGCCTCGATCCACATACCGGGTATTTCAAAAGTCGTGCTCATCAACATTTGGGGTTGAGTTTTAAAGACAGATGAACTATGTTATCAAACAGAAAAAAGGACAAACAAAGGTTAAATGGTTATCGTTACTGTCAGGTGTCAGACATGGTGAAACTATAGTAAATGTACAAATAATGTCCGCTTTCCTGGACACACAGTCGAGCTCTTTTTACCAGATTAATTGACACTTTACGAAGAGTAGGATATTTAATATCCGATATTGCATGAAGGATGTTACTCTTAAATTTATCAAGCATATGGGGATTATTCCTGAAGGCGATATTTTTCAGATATCCCCAAAGGAAAACTCCAGAATTGACAAGTCCGGTGAATGCGGGGAACAAAGTACTTTGGAAATGACACGATAATTGAAAAATTATGTTAAAACTTACATACTGCCCTATGTTGTGTGACACGTTGCAACATCATGCTGCAACCAAGATACCTTTATCACTGTTCAGCAAGGATATGAAATCCCTAATGATGTTTATGTAGATGGACGGTATTTTCTTTGGATTTCTTTGTATAGCGGTCTCCACATCTGCTTCTTTCGTTTTCATTAAGAACGCTCTACCTGATCACCTCCTGTCTGCAATCGATCCTGTGCCACGTAACCGTTACCCTAAACGTGTTATTGTTGATGCATTCGGTGCTGTGTTACCTGGATATTTCTCCTGAAGTGCAATTATCACATTGCAATTAAATTTTGTAGCGAAATAAAATTTCACGATGGCTATTTGCTATTGGAAAAAAATCATTCCCCTCCCGTTGTGTTCAACTCGCTATAACAGACAAGAATTTTGAAACTGAGGCCAGCTATGTTCAAAGCTTCTTATGATGGGGACCCTGCCGCCATCTAGTGACAGAAATCTCAACCAACCCTCTTGGTTTTAAAGAAACCAGGATTGCCGTGTAGATGTGCGCGACTTTTGAAACACACGATATAAAAGCTTTCCAAAAACCTAAGTAAAAACTTTTTTTTTTTAAATTTCACATTTGCTTAATTTATTCAGATGAGAGAAAAGTATACTTAAGACATGTCGAATTTAAGACATGTAGAAATTAGAATACAATTTGTAGATTTATACGGAGAAAAACTGTTTTCAAATACCCATCAGAAGACATGAAATGCAAAAAAAGGTATCGTGCTGTCATTTGTATTGATTTTTATGAGTTCTAGTTTCAATTAACGCATGTGGAAAGACTAAATATCCACCACCCGTTTGAAGAAAAATGTTTTAATATGTGGCTAGCTGTAGCCAATGCCCGCGAAAGGGTTAAGGGGGTAGGTTCACGAAACAGGATTTGTATCTCAGTAATGATAAAAATAGGTATTTTTGAGGAACATTTATAAACATTCTATTGAATAAAAATTTCCAATTTTTTTTACTGAATATTCTTTGGACCATAATACATACTTTAATCAGAGCTTTTATGGATAGAATGTCTAGTTATTATTAAAAAATATATATTTTGCACATATCTGGGGTTTTTTTTCAGAAAAAGTGAAATTTCGTTATGTTTATTGTTATAAATTAAGTCACAATAATTTTTTTAAAAAAAGCCCTTGATTAAAGTATGTATTAGAGTGTAATTATTAAATATGCAAAGTTATAAGCTGTTCAATGCAGAAGTTAAGGAAAAAATGCTTCTTATATAGTAAAAATGTTGGTTTTGAGAAAAATGGATTTTAGTAAAAAAACCTACTTGTAATTAATGCATAGCAGCTTAATAGCTTGGGATTTTTTCTCTCTTCTACTAAAATATCCTCCAATATATATTTCTTATGCATTTTTTCACCCTTGCTTCTTTAGAATTTTGTAAAATGTCATAATTTGCTTTTCGTAGTCTCTCCCGATAAGCTGTTTCCATTGTTCGAGCTGTGTAAAAACATGGTAATATATATATACATAATGTTGCAAGAACATGACATTTAGTGATATTACCTTGATTGTAGGAGGCAATAGATTCCAGTATTCAGTTTTTTATGTGCCCAATTGCACAAAAATGTTTTCCGGTATCCGTGCCATATTATGCAATTTACACTTTCGTTACAGTTTTGTGTCTTACCATGTAAGCATTTGGCAAGGAGGTTAGTTATTGAAAATTCCCTGCAAACACATTTTTGATGTAATTGAGTACTTCTGATAACAAGGTGTTCTTGTGTTTATATAAAAGGGTGTTTTTAGAGGTATAGAACTTTAAATTGCAATAAAACAACGATGTATTATTCGATTGACTTGAATTTTTTTTTTTTATTGAAAGATACTCTTGTAGCATTACATTTTAAATAGGATTTCTGGCATATGAATGCCACCGTTGGCTCGAATGTAGTCCAATCTGGACGTCAATTTTTTCGATGACTTTTTCAACATTTGTGGCCGTATATCGGCAATAACACGGCGAATGTTGTCTTCCAAATGGTCGAGCGTTTGTGGCTTATCCGCATAGACCAATGACTTTACATAGCTCCACAGAAAATAATCTAGCGGTGTTAAATCACAAGATCTTGGAGGCCAATTCACAGGTCCAAAACGTGAAATTAGGCAGTCACCAAACGTGTCTTTCAATAAATTGATTGTGGCACGAGCTGTGTGACATGTTGTGCCGTCTTGTTGGAACCACAGCTCCTGGACATCATGATTGCTCAATTCAGGAATGAAAAAGTTAGCAATCATGGCTCTATACCGATCATCATTGACTGTAACGTTGTGGCCTTCATCGTTTTTGAAGAAGTACGGACTAATGATTCCACCAGTCCATAAAGCGCACCGAACAGTCAGTTTTTCTGGATGTAACGGTGCTTCGACATACACTTGTGGATTAGCTTCACTCCAAATGCGGCAGTTTTGTTTGTTGACGTAGCCATTCAACCAGAAGTGCGCTTCATCGCTAAACAAAATTTGGGAACAACGGCAGTCTCGTTTTGGGCCCATTCGACGAATCTCTGCCTTGCTTGATCATATTTAAAATGAAATGCCACAAGATTATCTTTCGAATAAAAAAAAAATTCATGTCAATCGAATAATACATCGTTGTTTTATTGCAATTTAAAGTTCTATACCTCTAAAAAAACACCCTTTACTTCACCTGTTGTAATTGCTCGGTTATATTCACACCAGGAATCTTCGTTTGCTGGTTATATACCATGTTGTGGATATGCATATGAAGATGCTTTATAAAAATATGTATCCAAAATGGCTCGTTTCATTGAATTAATACTATAGGTACTGTTTCTGATAGCCAATCCATAAAAACGCTGTAATTTATCAATTTTAGCGTCTGTGAGCCTTACATGATCACCCAATGACTTTTGTCACTTAATTTTTTATCTTTCATTTTTAGTTTTAAAGCTCGTAGTCGAATCTCCATCCATTTCTCAGCATATTCAACATATTCCAGTTTTTCAATACCTATATATTCATACAGTTGCATCTCGTTAACTGCTTTATACGCTCTGGAGTCACCATCTCTCAAACATTTGGTATATCGCAGACCATGCAACCTTTCAGAGCGTTGGAAGATTTCAACGGCTCTTGAAACTTCCATTACTTCCACTATTTCCAAAATGATTAGCTTTACAGTTCTCATTATGCATTTTGTTGGGACACTTACAAAATCTCAATAAAATTGAAGCACCAAGCACTTTGCCGGTATAAAAACTTTTTGAAATGACAGCACCATTCAAAGACGTATGTCCATGCTTTTGCCAAGTACCATCAATAGTAACAGGTATATCAGAATGTCCGCTGACATCTTTGTCTTTTTAGCTGCAATTTGCCTACTCACCGTAGCCACAGTCTCTAGGGTTGTATCTAATCCTGATGACTTTTTACTAAATCTTTGTGATGGAGTTGGTAAATTCTTAACTCCACTCAAAACTTTAGCAGAAGCCTTTACCAATACACCAATAGCTTACCTTTTACCAATACATCTCATTGCATATGAAAGCCCGGTATTGACTTCATAATACTTAGGCTCTTTTTCATTAGATGAAACCATATATATCAAAATTTAGAAATGGTTGGCTGAATCCACAAGCTTCGCAACAAACAGAAAATTCTGTGGCCGAGCCTTGAACTTTTCTTAAAACTTTAATTGAAATGCTATTATTTTTGCGTTATTTACATGCAACAGATATATTTTCATAGGTTCAACCAATAAAGTCTTACTTATAATTCTGTTTATATTTTTATTTTCCCCAAGAAAATTGCTGTAATCCATACAGGACTTTAGCTTCTTGGCTGAAGCAGAAACATTCAAATTGTTAATTGTTAAAAACTTACCTTCGACTGTGAATGCAAACAAGCTGCTCTTCTTTTCTTAAAAATTCTATTTTTAAAGCGTGGCATTGTGAGAAAAAATTGTTTAAAAAGCAGAAATTACCAGGAAATAGATGACAAATTTTAAAATATTAGTAAATGTAGCCAGAAGAAAAGCTACTTAAATACTTTCAAAATTCAATGCAAACAGCACGTTTCAAATAGTAAACAAACATTTGCTTCCCTTCATTTCTTCTACTAGACGTTGCCGTTCAAAGTATTTTAAATAATAATGAAAGCAAATAGTGAAATTTTGGGAGTTACAATGTAGAAGAAAAGTTTGTTTTCATATAAGTGGGCGTGGCAGTTGGACTCTGACAGGGGGTAAAACACCTTCAAAAAATTATTAAAAATACTTTCACTGCACGTAGAATGATAATTTTTGCACCATTAGAAGCCTAAAAGTTCATAATTTATAAAAATGGAAAAAGTGAAAAAAAGAGTTTTGGGTCGAAATTCTGAACCTACCTCCTAATGTTATTTAAAAGGAAATTGAGAAAAATTTTAATAACTCGCTATTCTAAAAATACTACCTACGATATTTCTAAATCGTTTTAAATTAAATATCAAGTGTTAAAAAAACAATTTTAAAACAGGACAATTCTGAGAGCTGGCTGTTAAAATATAAGTTTTTATTGTTTATAATGCAATAAAAATCCATAATCCGTTTATTCTTAGCATTACATGTCTGGCATACGTTTCGTTGCAGTAAAGTTGATAAAAGAAGCAAAGAAATTAAGAATTTTATCCAGATACATCTTTAAATTTTTTTTTCTGCTGTGTTTCAGAGTCATTACGTTACTTAAAAACTTAGAAACTTCTAATAATTCCTTTTCCGAAACTTAATGTTTAATAATTTTCCCTTTTAGGAAATTCCTTTTACATTCAATTTCTTATTGAAACTTTCATATTTACACATAATTTGTGTCCTGATATACATTCGTGTAATTCATTCAAACTCTCATTCTAAACTTTTACGTAAATTAGAAGTTGTATACACCTTTCATCTTAACTACGACAGTAATTGGAAATTTAAGCTTTGTTATGATGTACGAATATGTGTTTAGAACAAGTGTTACTCCTTAAATAGTCCTTTCCCAAAACTTCACATTATGCTTAGATGAAAGGCGAGAAATAATTATATACGACAGATCTATATAAAAAAAACTAAGAACTTATATATATTATTTCCTCTATCACTCTCAACATACATACAAATTAGCCAATTAATTAGGAACTTTTGAGATTTACATTTGTAGGTGTGCTATGGATGAAGTATGCCATTTTTATGACGTGGGTTACACGTAGTCAGAATGTTGTTATTAATAAGGTGCAAGTGTACGTTACACAATGAATGAAGAAAAATGGGGAAAACGACAAATCTTTCACCATTTCAAAAAGAGCTTATTGTTGGTGCCCATTTAGCAGGAACCTTGATTTAGAAGACAAGAAATATCTCTGGTTTCTCAAAAACAGACATTTCAAAGGTTGAAATCAGGAGCCATAGTTCTTCTCTAGAAGTAACTGCGGTTCTAGCACAGTTTTCCGAAAAGTGATCGGTGTGTCGTCTGTACCGAATCGCACGGCAGAACAGGGACTCTACTATGCTTTAATAGACACAAATCGTTAATCAGGGCTCTTCACAACGGATTTCAGCTTGAACCATGCGCAGAGAATTGCAGAGGACAGGGATACATAGCTGGGTGTCTGTGAGAAAATCACTCTTTTCTGTCCAAAATGTAAAAATTACTTTGCATTGGCATCGGGAAAGGAGGCACTGGACATTTGAAGATTGAAAACGAGTAATATGGTCGGATGAAACAAGCTACAGCTTATTTTGCCCTGATAGAAGACGTCGAATAAGGAGATAATCCCACGAATCTATTAATCCTTCATGTCTTACTCGCAATGTTCAAGAGTCTGGTGGAAGTATAATGATATATGACCTGTTATGCTGACATCGAAGTGCTCCTCTGATGTTCCTCAAGGGCAGGAATACTTAGCCTTTTTTTCTGCCGGTCCACATTCATATGTTAGCTATTTCACGCTGGCCGCAACATGAGGATAAATGGTGGAGGGGGGGGGGATTCTTTAAGACCAATATAACATTGGCAATTTAAAATGTGGAAAATTGATTAAAAGTATTATAACTTCTGTTTTTTTAATTTATATTATATATATATATATATTTATATTTGTCACTAACACTAAATTAGAAGCATTTAAGAAACGTTCCTTCACAATGTCTGCAACAGTAAACTTTTCTCACATGATTACCAATAATACACCAAACTTTAAAGGATGCGTTTGTTACCACTGTGATATTACCATTGACAAAACAATTTGTTGCTATTGCAAAGACTATTTTTGCTATTTTGTGTATAGAGTGGACATTTATGTGGGCAAGTGTGCTGATATCCGTATGTTTTTTTTTCTATTGCCCTTCTTGCTCGAGTGGCAACAAGATAAGCATGTAACTGCATATGTATTACACTTTACTTAATATCATTTTCAAGCATGAAGCTCATTGGCATTATATCGCGCTTCCTAGTGACAGGTCCGGGGTTCAAATCCCGAGCTGGGCGACTCAGCCTTTTATCTCTTCAGTGGGTCGATAAATGAGTACCAATCTTGCTTGGGAACTGAACACTGGGGGTTTCACGTCAGACTGACCACTTAACCATATGCACCCTAGAACCTAAGGTGCAGTAGACACAGTAGGCTTTGGCCCTCATGGACTGTTACACTACTTAGTTAGGTTCAGTTAAGTTCATATGCAATCATGAATTTATTTTTCCCCTCAACTATTATAGGTAAATTCATGTTCGTTAACGGAATTATGTCAGTGAAGGATTTATTTGGATTCTAATTCATTGAATAATTGGATGGTTTTCTAAGGATAATCATTAAATATTCTTTAATACATGTACAATATTTAAAAACATCACAACATTCAGATTACAGATTTTAGAATATAAAACTTGTTTCTTTTAGATCATTTTCATTTTGTAATCAGATATTATAAACTTTTTTTTTTACTTTTTGCATTGGTATACAAGAAAATAAATTAAATGTAAGATAAATAGTGTTATAAGATACATTGATATATAAAACGGGCTCAAGTCATATACATTTTATATGAAAGTATATATATATAGACAAAATAGTGATCACATGAATAATTCCTCAAAATAAATTTTAAACTTTCTTTTTTATGAATTTCATACCTTACGGATTCTTTACATGATACTGGATTACATCAATCCCATTTCTAAACTACTAAAACTTTAAAGCAACGATTCAGCTAGGCACACGATTAAACATGTATTTTCGAAAGGAAAACAGTCACAAATGTTTGTTAGTTGTAAATCATCATGCTAATCTAAATTTTATGATCCGCAGGCTATTGAAGATGAGTTTGAAAGTAATTATTTTTTCTTGATACTTATTTTCCTAATTCTTGAGATTTAATTAATTAATACGTTTCCCTTTCTCTTTTTCTCCATAAGATATGGTTAAAGATAAGCATTTAAACAGAATACATCACAATAAAATTCTGCAGAGATAATATTATCTCCCCATCAAGTTCCATTTTTAATCAAAATAAACCAAGAAAGGAAGATAACTGTATTTCAGTTTTAAATCTTCCCGCATGTACCAATTTACTTTTTCTGATATTAAATTCAAGAACTAAAATTTAGCAACCAAATTACAAACACCTGAAAAGTTTAGTTTCATGTTATATCCATGATTTCCCTAGAGAAGATTTAAACATTTAACTTTCTAACACTTTTCCTTCACAGTCTTAATAAAATAATGTAGAAAAGGTTTTCGGAAAAATATATTTTACTTAAGTTAGGCGTTTATTAAAGGAAGTTTGGATAAAGTTGGTTTTTATCGTCTAACAATTTCCGTCTAAAATTATTTACTGCATGTATCGTGAATTTCTTTTTTAATATAAATTAAAAGAACACGTGACATAGTAACTATATATCCCCTTTTATGTTACAAGTAATTAATTATCATTATTATCATTAGTTGTAGTAGTATTTTATATTAAACATAATAAAAGTTTACTCGTTATTAAATACATATGAACTACTTTCAATATATAATAAATGTTCCATTTTCAGAAAATTTCCTGATGTTATACAGTAGAATACGCATCAAATGTACCACACTAATGTAAATAAATTAAGAATTCCTTTTTTAGTATGTAATTGACTTATTAAAATAGTAAATTGCAGATATTTAGTTGTATATTCTTAAAGATATTAAGTGTTGTAGAAAGTAAATTATTTATTTTCTTATATCAGAACGGAAAATCCATGTATTGAACCATCCTAGTTTTAAAGTCTATAATTATTTGAAGACAGTTTGATTTATAAAGCATAATGTTGCCTTATATATGTTTTAATAGATGCAAATGAAAAGTTCCTTTAATCTTTCTAGAATAAAATTGTTATACTTTCTTACTGATTTAGATTTATTCAAAAACATAATTTCATATGTTAGTTAAAATAGTTTGCCAGTGTTCATTGCTTACCTGCTAACCTAATTCTTTTTCTTTCTTCGAAAACATTTTTCACGGTTTTTGAAGTGAAAAATGTTTCAACTTCCATTTTGGAAATCTCAAAATTTACTTAACAATTTCCTTACGTAAATATCTGGTTTGATATGAATGGTTAATACACTCTTCACGAAAAAAAGTATCAAGTGATTGTGAAGAAAGAAATTTGAAAAAATTGCCAAGTTTATCTCTGACAGATTTTGGATGTCTTTTTTTTCATATGTGGTATAACGTTGAATGTTGAAAGATGATCTTTATGTTTCTCTTTTCAAAAATGGTTGTCGTATTGAATTTCTGTATTTGAACATTCCGATTTGACAAAAGAGTCAGCATTAGCAAACCTTCTTTAAGTTGTTCGAAAAATTCTTATATAGATTCAAGAAAACCACATAATAATCTTCTTTGGATGAAGGAATTAGGTACTATATTCAAGCATATCGATTAATTCAATTTTTCCATGATTATCCCTCCGTTAGGTGCGCGAATCTCTCAAATGCATAGTAAAAATAGTTTCAGTGCTGTGTCCCCACAGTGGGTTTTAAAACGTCCCTCCTTCCTCTATCTGCCTTTCGTCACTCGCCCTAGGATTCAATGTTAAAGGCGAGGGCAATTTCTTCATATTTCGGGTGACAAGGGCCATTGAATCTGATAGATGCAGCGCGCCTAACTAAGTCACTTTTTATGACTTTGTACTATTTCATTAATTTTGATTTTTTTTCTTGTAAAATAGAGTAGTTTTCAGTTTTATACGAAAATAATTCAGAACAAGTGTTTTGTAACTTCTGTTTGATAGTTCTTTTTTTTTTATTTTGGCTGCGTAATGAGGTACATCTGAGGGATGCACCGCGCCTAGCCTGTGATTGTGTCTTATTCAATCCTCAATGTTGCTGGAATAATCCAAAATATCTATATAAGAATCAAAATCACTCAGATCCTCGCGCACATATCCAGGAAAACTAGATCACGAACTTTTAGAAGAGCACCTGCGAAGACGGTCTGAGTGCCACATTCCCATGACTCGTTCATTTTGACTGAGGATAGAAAAGAATATCTCATATACAATGCCCTATTCAAGGCAAAAAAAACTAAGAGAAATATCCCCAGGAATTTGGAAAAGAAGGAACTGTTACCTCTTTTTAAGCCCTTAACAATGTAAAGGGGTTTATGAAGACTACAACGACGCATCTTAAAATGTAAAAAGTGGTGACATGGTGATATAACTAACCATTATCTTTTTTGATGTTTTTTTTTTCGTATAAATATCTCAATTTCTAATTTTATTTTAAATCTTATTTTGTGATGTACCTCCCCTTGGAAGTACATCCCTCGAAGTATCAGCGTGAGCTAGAGGTGTAGGGTTAGCGAAAGAACTCGGATCAAACATTATCTTAATATGACTTTATTAAGATATTCAAATTAAGCTTTTAACAAATATAATTATAATAAGTAATATGAGAGAATCTATGATGACGTAATACGCAACACACAATATATGTATATTTATAAGAAGACCTAACTCAATTCAGACCAATCTCAATAATCGAAACGCTTAATCCTCAATTCTAATAAATAATCAATCCTACCTTATATATTAGTCAGTAATGCTACTTGTCTTTATTTGCAATGGTATGCAGTTTGACGACTAACTTCTAGTCGAACACTAATATGTTTATCCACGACACGTAGAACTTAAATCTTGACCTAGGAACTGCAATAATCATCAACTGTCACAACGCACCTCAATTGTCTAACATTCCTTTACATTGCCATCCCGCTTACTCTAAGATCCTATATTTATCCTATATTATTTGCATCTCTTCACTTCTCGTTTCTTGGATTAGGTTGAAAAAGAGTTGCCATTAATTCTGGCCCAAAGAACCCAAAGGACTTGTTAAAGAAAAGACGCGTAAGATGTCACAATTTTATGTGAAATATATTTGAATTGTCAAATCTCACCTATAAAATGCTTAAATCATCTTCAAATGTATGTATGAGGTGATGCATCTGAGAGATTGCGCGCGCCTATGGATAGAACTTTTTGACGCGCTCCTAGCGGATGGTTATTACATGAGCAATAATGCTTGATATTGGCAATTATAACAGTGCTTAAGGGAATCTTATCTTTCTAGAATCTTGCCACCAAATCATCAATTATCCTGGACTTCAATTTGCGAGTGAACAATGTTTTCTGAAAATTCAAATAAATACGTATTAATATATATCCTAAAATAATATCTTACTCACAGAATTTCGTAATAAAGATGCTATTTAAAGTATATGTGCGGGCCTATTTACATTATATATATGTTGAAGCCTTTTAATTTATCAAATAAACATTATTAATCCTTTTCCTATATATTCTTGAGCACAATTCACTTTTGATCCCCAATAGCTATGAGACTCAGAAGTGACTCTATTTCTTAGACGAGTACACTGCTGGACAATTGCTAAGGACGGATAACACTATCATCCATAGCAACCACAAAATGAAAGGAAGCAAAATGTGAAAAATTAGAATAAGTGCGGGATATTAGTAAGAAGAAGTATGAGTATGCAATTTTTTTTTCACGTCTGTTCATCACGTGATACCGTTCATAAGAGCTTTAAAGGTTTTGACGCGTGTGGACAGTTGTTGTTTTAAGTCAAAGTTTTACAGGAAAGATTTAATAGATGAACTTAAAATTTTTGGCATGTCTTCCCGACATCACATAGATGATTTTATGCGTGGCCGAATTATTGAAAAGATCGAAGAAGGGCGAAAAATAACAGATGTTGCCAGGGAGTTCGACATCGCTCACAGAGTTGTTTCACGGCTGTGGAAGTCATTTAAAACTACTGGAATGTGTAGTAGACGACACGGGAGGTCGTGTTAGAAAGTACGACGCCTGTAGAAGACAGATATATCGTCCTATCAGCAAAAGGAACAGGAGCACCACAGCTCAGCGGGTGGCAAATCAGTTTCTTGCTGCCTCAGGAAAAGCAGATCTCCCGAAAAACTGTTGCCAGACGTTTGAGGGGAGGAGTACTATACGCACGCAGACCTGTTGTGTGTGTCCCATTGACGAGACAGTACCGTACTGCCCGTTTGCAATGGTGTCGTAAGCATCACAATTGGACTGAACAGGACTGGGCATGCGTACTATTCTCAGATGAGAGTAGGTTCAGTCTGTCATCGGATTGTAGACGCCAATTGATCTGGCGCGAGTGTGGTACTGCTTATCGTCCAAAAAATATCCAGGAAAATAACCGATATCCGAAATACATTATCATAGTGTGGGCCGGCATCATGATCAATGGCCGCACACGCCTACATGTGGTTGCGAATGGGACTATGATGGGCCAACGATTCATTGATGAAGTTCTACTTCCTCATGTTCGTCTTTTCCGTGGTGCTGTCGGTGATAAATTTGTTTTTATGGACGATAACGCAACATGTCATCAAACACTCACTGTTCAGGATTGTCTAGACAGAGGGTATTCAACGTCTCGTATGGACAGCACGTTCTCCAGATCTAAACCCCATTGAAAATGTGTGGGATGCTTTGGGGAGGCAAGTTGCTGGTCGAAACTATCCTCCTTCAAACAAGAACACTCTCATCCGTGCACTCACAGAGGAATGGGATAAATTGCCTCAACAGCTGCTGGATAATGTTGTGCAAAGTATGGTACGACGTGTGGAATGTTGCATCACATTCCACGGTGGACATATCCTGTGTACTGATACCTTTCTTTAAGGTGCCTGCTGACTTTTAGATGCATTTTTCCATTTCTCCGTACGCAGATCAAATGAACATTTTTTTTTCTTTCAGATGTTTCACAGCTTTTGTACTTTCCAGAACAATAAATATTCTTTATTCTAATGTCTGAACAGTGTGGCAACTACACTGGTGTGCAAAAATTAAGGACGAGACGGTTTTTTTTTCAATATAACTTTGTACAAAAGTTTTCCAAATCAACACATTTAATACCGTAAGATCCCCAATACGTAAGGACATGTGTAATGTAAGCAACACTTACTAAAAGAGAAATCAGAGGATAAAA
>BMAU01000385.1:0-202500 GCA_019973935.1 Trichonephila clavipes | reverse complement strand
TTATAATAGTAGGAATTGAAAAATAGCACTTCTCATTCAGCACAACTTAATTAGACAAAGATATTTGTGTAACACATATATTATTTTCAATATAGTCTTCATAATGAGCATTGTACTTAGTTCAACGAGCCACAAGCTTCCATATATCTTTCTGGTTGGCCATGAAGCTACTTTTGTACTGCATCACAAACGTCCATGTATAAAACAGATTGATTGATTTATTGATTGATTATTAACGTCGCACTGTTCAGCTACACGAGGGCTTTTGGCGACGGACCATGTATAAAACAGAACCGTGATTCATGTTTAAAGAAGATGCGTATTTCACACCTGTCTAATTTAACCCTATCTAGAACTTGCTGAATGTCGCCGTTAATGATTGAGGTTGAGGGCTGCTAAGCTTCCTCTTTTTGTGCTATGCTTGTTCGTCCACTTGTAAACATCTTGATCCACGAAAAAAACTTTTTACAAGATAAAGAACTAATTGTGACAAGTCTGCAATGAATTTCACTACCATTCGCACCCTCTTACCCAGAAAAATCTGATCATTCTTCGTTTGTCCTCTCTTATGCAATATGGCAGCGGAACCGCCATACCTGTGCGTTGTAGCTAAACATAAGCAAACACAATTGTGATTATATACTACAAACGCGTCCACAGACGCATGTCGACAACCACCTATTTTTGTTTAATAAAGTTGTATAATGAAAAGTGTAAGTAATTTTTGATTTTGCCTCGTATATACTTAATTTTTACAGTATTAAAATTTTTATCCCCTAACACAAAACCAAAGTTCTTAATATGTTTCAAGTAATCATTGGACTTAATCAAAAGTTTGAGTCTTAAATATAAATAACCGACAGATTTTTTCAAGTAATATGGCATAGCACATGATTCATATTAGATCTTAGTTTTATTAATAAATATAATTAAATTGATTGAAATTTCGAGAACCATCTTAAAATAATCTAATTGCTTTAGCTGTCTTTCTATACCAAATATGGAAGTTTTTTTTCTTTCTGAACAATTTATTACCTATATTTTAGCACATGTACAGTATGAACTGTTGCAAACTCACTTTATCTGCATCCATATTAAAGCCATACAAGAGGTTGATGAAAGTTCAATGACGTATACTAAATATTTCATAAATAATCTTCGCTTTTAAAATCTCATTAATCATTTGTAACGTAGAGTTTATAAAAATTAGATAAATAAAAAATAAATTTTTCATTATTCCTTTTGATTATATCACATTCATTTTAATCATGTCGAGTTCCTTTTATCTTTTTTTAAACCCAAAATTATTTTTATTATGTGCCATTACTTTGAAAAATAGTATATGTTTGGCATTTCTTATTGCCAAATAAATACGTATTTGCAAATTTTCCTTCCATTCACATGCTTTTAGTAAGTTACAAACATACACACGATTGGGAATTTTTCCTCCTAACTCAGATAAGAGCAGTTTTATCCCCATTCCATAAGTATAAATCTTCATTTATAGTCATCAGGTTAAAATATCAAATATTGATTTCTGTAATAGATACCATAATAATCTGAGGATGCAGTAATTTCATTTTTTACGTGTTAAAAGTGTCATTACCTAAAATTAAGTTGTCAGATTAATCTTTGGAACTTATTTTCCGAAAAAAAATATGTTCGGATACATATAATTTATAGCATTCTAAGTAATGTATTCTATAAGTTTCTAAGTATACAGACGTTAAAACTAGATCTTAATTAGTAGTATAATTGTTAATCATCACATGTGGGTTTATATTAAAATTATAATTAATTAGCATGAATTAAAAAGTCTTTTTATTTAGTTAATATATCTAGAAAATATTAGTATAATAAATTTAACAAAAATTAAACATCTATTTCAAAATACCTGAGTAATATAAGTGGAAAAATGAAATTTTTTTAGATAAATTAACCTAGACAGAACCCAACACTCTTCGTGTTTCCTTTTAAATTCGTGGCCGCAGTAGCGAAGTGGTATAGGTATCGGATCGTGGCTTGCCTTGTCACGAGTTCGAGCCCAATACCACTAAAGACCCGCTGTGTGGGGCAGCGATGCACGTTAAATCTGTCGAGAGCTGAAACGTCCTCCCGTTGGTGTGGTGTGGTAATTAGGAGAGGAGGGTGCCAGCTCAGGTGTCGTCCACGTCACTTGACCATGGTTCAAAATTACGTGGTCCGTCACCAAAAGCCCTCGTGTAGCTGAACAGTGCGACGTTAATATTCAATCAATCAATCAATCAAATCCTTTTAAATTCAGTATCGGCTGCTGTAAAATTGAACTGAAAAATAAATTTGGAATATTTACTAGACTTAGCTGGAAGAAGTACAACAGACATAATAGATTAAATCAAAGAATGAAAATAAAGTGAACGTCACAACTTAGCATAGATCTATTTGCATTTACCTTTTTATGAAGTTGCGACATTCGCATTCTGAATACCCTTAATACTTTTACATATTCAGTAAAAACTAAACAAGTAATATAAAAAAAAATATTTAAAGCAATTCCTACTTAGATCAACAAAGAAAAATTTTATTTTAGCTACTTTTTTTTAAATAGTTACAATTAATATAAATATGTATATACATATCACAGAATCACAAAATTAAGTGGTAATTGATTTTTATTAATTATCATTAAAGTATCGTATTGTCATCTAAAACAATCGTGTATGTAAAATTTCAGTTCAACTGTATGCTTTAAAACGTGAGAAAAGAACCTTTTCAAGTTTTGACACAAGGCGCCAAAATGGTCACTAAGTAGCCAAAAACGATGCCAACGTGGCTGTATTTGTAATTCTTTAATTAATTAGTTTTAATCAATTAATTTTTATTAATTATAGTTAAATTATTGTTTTCTTCTGAGACACTAGTTAGACTCCTTTTGTGCCGACAAATATAACACAAAGCTTACAAACGTAAGTCAATACTCAAAACAATGGAAATGGGAACCAAGGGGAAAAATGAGAGGAAAAAAAAGTGGATACAAATACAACAAATACATAATTAAATACAAGATTACTCACTTGCTAAAGGAGATAATCAATAATTGAAATTATACAATGAGGAAGATAAGAAAACATGATCACAAAAAATTTTCAAAATACGAATACATAAAGCATACATACATATATATACATACATATACACACATATACATAAATATGGACATATATACATATACGTGTATATGGGCACACACACATACATGTGTACCCATATATATATATATATATATATATATATATATATATATATATATATATATATATATATATATATATATATATATATATATATATATATATATATATATATATATATATATATATGACAGAAAATGAACAAACATCATACAGAAAATGTTAACATACACAAAAAATTTAGAATCTAAATAATATGCTATTAAAATGTATGTACAAAACGATGTAAAAGATAATTTGCCTTGAACAAAGACAGAGAAAGGAGGAGGACACAATATATTGTTCTTTTTTAGGCAATTAATGAGTGTACGTCTTTCCGAAGAGAATTTAGTACAAGCAAAAGAATCAAATGCTTGGCATTCTGGATTATGTCACTGGAGCAAGAACACTGGTCAGTAGGCGACAAATTGAAGCGCTTGAAATATGCTTTAAAGTTTCCATGCCCAGTTAGAAACTGGGTAAGTTTAAAATTAGGATGAAAGTGCTTAGCCTGTAAACGGCCTTGAATAGCAGGAATAAATGCCTTGGTGAGATGCGCATTATTTGAAATTTGATACAAGTTATTCCACTCGGAAATAATCTTTTCTTTAAGAGGACTTGGTACCCTAAAAATCACAAACCTATCGTTTTTTTATTTTCATTTAATCTTATTCTTTGCATTATTATCTTTCGATTGATATATCACTTGTGCATGTCGGAAAGTTAGAAGTTGACTAAAACTACATTTGAAAACAAATTAGGCAATTCAGCCACACCCCCTTTTTAGAAAAAAAGCTAAAAAATGCTTTATGATAAAAAAAATTATTTTAGAAATAGAAATAATAACTATAAAAAGAATGTGTAGTATTAAAAGTAGAATATTTCCGAGGCAATACAATAATGTAATTTTTTTTCTTCCTTGTGAAATGTGTACATGTAAAATTTTTAAATTAAGGCATTTTATATTAATAATTTTATAATTTCAGTTCTTCTTCCTGATATATTTTTCATACAAATGTAATACTTTAATATTATAAGAAGAAAAACAGCTAAAATTTCTGTCGTGACAGAAAAAAAAATTTTTAACGTTTTCTTGAATTTTCATGGGCAATTAGTACTCTCTAAAAGTTGATCATTTATAAAAATGTGTGGGTTGAAAAAATATGAAAATGCAATTATTTTAAAAGAAAAACGTATAAATAATATCTTAAAGTGGTATTTTAAGTTTAATTAAGCTTATAATAATTATTTTTCAGAAATGTAAACTTTAAACTGTGTTTTCTCAGTTTGTGTTTTTCGAAATCTTAGTGCATCCAAAATGCTACTCCTTCGACAATTATTTACCCATCACTTCCATTTTTTTCTTGCGTGTTGAAAATAAAACATGTAATAAAATTAGGGATCCATTTTGATATAAACTGAATACTTTTTTAAAAAAATAAAATGTAAGACATGTTGGCTTTTTCGTTGATTTTTAGCCTGTATATCAACATTTTATTTTTTTTCTCGAAAACGAATGCAGTTATTCTGAAATCGATCCCTAAAACTGTTTAGATCATCTATAAGAGTATTATAAAAAATTTCAGTCCAAAAAATTAATTTTTTACACAAGGGTAGGATTTTAAAATTTTCCCAATTTTCTTCAAAAAATTAAAATTTTTAAAACTGTGTGAATAATATATGAAAATTTTCATCTGGTAACATTTTCTTGAATAGAAACATTGTATAAAATGCTAAAATATAATTTTTAAATGCGTAAATAAAGAAGTTTGCTCAAAGAGTGCCAAGTCCCCTTAAAAACTTTCTTATGATATGATTTTGGAATGCTCATAGGAATCATATCGCTTAATTCTGTCGCTTCTTTTACAAGCCAGTCAGCATGTTCATCGCCATAGATTTCCGTATGTCATCGAACAAAAGAAAAGAATACTTGTACTCCTTTGCTTCGAAGAAAATTGAGATTAATATGCGTTTTAACAATTAGTTTATTTGGGGAGTTAATGTTATTTAAGGCACACAAAGATGATAGGGAATCGCTGCAAATTAAGAAATTCGATGAAAGGATTTCGTTAAGGTATGTGACTACCTTCGGGAGCACTTTTTTTGAAATATATAAAATTTCAATTAAATAAAAAAAATTTTATTTGAAATGTGACATAAAAGTAAGAATTCCAATACAGTTCTTACAAAGTTAAAAGTAATTTTGGAAATCTTGGGAATTTTGAGTGAAATTTTAGTGAAAAATTGCAGTTGCGGTAAGGATTGTATTGAAAATTCTAATTAATATATTCTTAAAATATTTATACAGTATATAAATGGCATCATTATCTGTGTTGATAGCTATAAAATTTGTAAATACTTCTGAAAGTTTTTGAAATATGTCAATTTTTATGCAAAAACTCAATTTTTACAAAACACTAATGTTATTTTCTCACAAAAAGTGCAATAAAATAAATAAATATATACACAGAGATTAGATTATAGTCTAGAATACAGATAACACTAAATAAAACATTTTCTGAAAATTTCAAGTCAATATCTTAAAAAGAAATAATTCTGTAGTGAACTGTACCGTGAAGAAAAAAAAATTGAAAAACAGTTTTTCAGGAAATGCATTTAAAGATTTTAATACTACATGAAAAACTTTCTACTAATTTTACACTTTTTAAACTCACTATATTTATAGCTCAAGCTCTTTTTAGCTTCATGTAAAACTGATTTGACCTTTATTTTACCCTTTTGTTGTTTTCTGGAGAGTTTTGTAGATTATAACAATTTTTTGTTTTTAGCGAAATTTTGGTGAAAAATTGCAGTTACGACACAAATCTTGTACACAAAATTCTAATAAATGTATTCAAATAATATTTATAGAGTACATAAACAACATCTTTATCTGTGATAGGAATCAAAAAAATTTGTAATGCGTTTGAATGTTTTTAAATATGCCACATTTTATGCAAAAACTCAAATTTTTAAAAAATTAATGCTTTTTCTTTCATAAAAAAGCAATAAAGTACATAAATATATACACATAGATTAGATTTTGATTCATAACACAGATATAACTACATAAAACATGTTCTGAAAATTTAGATTTAGTATCTTAAAAATATTTTGTGTAGTGAGCTTTATCGTGAATAAAAATATTTAATAACGGTTTCTCGTAAAACACATTTAATAATTTTAACTCAAAATAATTACTTTTCTACTCACTAAACATTTTCAAAACTCCCCATATTTATAGCTTAAGCCCTCTTTAGCTTCATTTTTAGCTAATTTGGACTTTTTTTTTTTTTTTTTTTTTTGGCTTTTTGTTTTTTTTTTTCTGGAGAGTTTTGTTCAGGGTAATGACTGGCGTTTCGATTTTTGAATTCTCTCCTTGTTAATTCCCATATAGTTTTTAAGTGTCGTTGGATCAATTCCTATACCTAAATAATTAAATACAGGCAATAACCTAAATAACCCGAATTATATAAGATGACAGCCATGTATGAACCCAAAAACAAAGTTTTTATTATGAACAAAAATTTCTTTCGGCAAAACAGACCACAATACATTATTAAAGCTTTCATTATTATTTTGGGTCTTGCCATGGAGGCATTTTTTTAGTAACTCCTTATCACAGAGTGCTAAATAAGTAGGCTTTATCACTTTAATCACGTAATTTGAAAGGCCTGCTGTTTTGTCCATATATACTTTACCATCACGTAATGCTTGTTTATATTTGCACCAGCTGTCTTTCCCTGTTGGACATTGCCCATGCACATGGGATTTTGATTGCTAGAGCAGCAGTGAAAGAAGGCAGCTATTACAGCAGATTGTATTTTTCGAGGCATCCAACATTGCTGCGGATGGCAATCGCATAATAGTTCTGCAGTTTATCGATAAATTTATCAGTTAATTTCCTCTTCCCACCAAGTCCTTTAGTGTTCTTTTTTTAGTTTCCTTAAACGTGAGCCTACTATTTTTTGTATATGTCCTATACATTCAAGTTTTGTGACACTGTTTTCACCATATATATCCTTCACTTGTAAAAAGCCCTTGGAATCACCATCACCATAGTACTCGGTGTATTGCAGGTCTCGTTTGATTAGTGACCTTTCAAAAATTCTAAAAGCTCCAACAGCTTCCATGTTTCCAGAAGGATCCTTTATAATTTGAACATACCATGCTCACGTTTCACATTCAATTCACACATTTTACAATACTGAGTCATTACTTACAGATCTAAAATTTTTCCCGTATCAATGGAAATAACTGAAACGCAGCCATTAAGTGACAAATGGCCTCTCCGCTGCCATGAGCCATCTACCGAAACACCAAAAGTTGTACTTTTTTTAAAATTTTGCACTTCTTTAGATGCAGCTTTCATATTTTCTTCAGAACATAACTGTACTGCTTCCAGCATGAGTTCATGAGCTCTGAAGGTATTTTTAGAAATGTATGGCAAATTTAAAGTGCATAACTTCTTACCAGCTGTGAATCCTCTGCCAATCAATCTCAATCCAAATACCAATAAAGTATTGAGAAAGAATTTCTTATTTTCTTTAGGAGTAGAAGTAAAGCCAGTCATGAACCCACAACTGCAAGCCACACACAAATTAGAGCAAAGTTCTTCCTTAGAATCTTCTGCCAGTTTCAATCCAGTTGCATAACATTCCGGACAACACAAGATTGAAATAATTCCCATCAAAGCTTGGAAATTAATAATTCGGTAAACTCCTAGGAGAGCCCCCACCCTTGGCGCCAAACCGGAAAAAGCGCCAAGCGAAAACAAAATGGCGCCAAGCAAACCCGACAACGGTGACAAGTAAATATTGCAGTATAAGATGGATGCGCAATGAAAATATATGTAAACAATACAGAAATTTAACATTTAAGATAAAAAATATAACAACAGCACTTACTTTCTTATTGTTGATCCTTCCCAAGTGGAGGGTAAAGTGTAACAACTGCTTTTAAAAAATTCTGGAAAGTCTCGTCGCTGAGTGAGTGATCGCGAGAGCGCCGCCATAAATACTCAGCGAGGTAATGGTCGAACATGCCTTCTGCGTGGCTGGTGTGATTGCGGAGAAAACGTTTTATTGCCGACCATGTACCCTCAATTCAATTGGTATGAGCAACGGTATCAGGATCTTTAAAACATACACTATGATTCACCTCCAAATGCTTAAAACCCTCATCTGACAAACATTTATACGCCTTCCAACAATCAGAAACAATCGTACTTCCAGGCAGGACCCATTCTTTAATCACACACAGCAATTCCTCTTTCGTCCGTCGTTCAACAACTCGAAAAAACATCTATTCGTTCCTCTTTCTATACGTTAATCCTTAATCCTAATTAATCCTTCTTTCATACACCATTCAATCAATTCTTTCTTGCCTCTAGCATTCAATAACGTAAAAAATTCTAACGTGTATTCACTTACAAGCGCAGCCATACTTTCAACCCGGTGCCCAACAACAAAATGAAATTTGAAATGCGCGCCCACAAATGACGAAAATTCTAGAAAAAGTTAGGGTTGCCATATGTTGTATTTAAAAGCAAGGTTACCATGACGGCGCAATTATCGCCAACCAAAGTAATTCGCGCCAAGGGTGGGGGCTCTCCCTAGGAGTGAACCAATAATTCTATTCAATAGAACCATGAAATTCAGGTTCAGGCACATCAAAACTGTCAAAAGTGCTCAATTTCGCTTCACTTACAGACGTACTATTATTACTGTTAAGCGCTAACTTGGTAAACCTATTACCATAAAACTTTCTCTTTCTAGATACTTTCGATCTAGCTTTCGGCATTTTGGATTTACTCACAATCAAATAAAACGTTAAAATTAAATGAAAATTAATGAATTAACTGAAAAATTATCAAAAGTAAGTAATAATTAAGAAGAACGCTTTAGAATAAACAATGTAAACAAACTATAAACGATATTATTGCCATTCAGTAAAACAAGCTTGAATTAAAAAAAACAATTGCCAGATTAAAAAAATAAGTAACGGATACTTAATAAATAAGTAAAGGATACGTTGATCTATATTTACCATAAATATTAGATATTTATATATATATTGCTTAAAAGTCACGAAAAAGACGTTCAAACTTTTTGTTTACATTTTTATGTCTCTTTAAACACCCATTTCCGGTTTACTAAATAAGCTATAACTTAGCTTCTAAATATCGTAGGAACTAAAATAAAGTATTTTTGGAATCTTAAGCGTATGGGCTATAATATAAAAACATAAAAAATTCGAAAATTTTCTCCAAACCGAGGATTTTGGGGTAGTCACATATCTTAATGCTGATCCAAGAGACTGCTTGAGCTATGCAAAGTAATTCAGCATGAAACACACTACACTCATCTCTTATTCTAAATTGGCGAGTTTCAATTTCAATAAAATCTTGGAAGATAACAAATGCAAGACCAACCTTAGTGTTGATTTTGCTACAATCTTTAAAGCAGGCAACTGGAAAGTTGTTTTCAATATTTTAACGGTAATTAACCAAGTTAAGGGGAAATCGTTCTGAAGGATGAGGGAGCTCAGAAACTCTCAGGGAACCATCTAGACTCTTATTGGTACAGTTCTTCATTGCAATCTTGAATTCATTATTTCTGATAATAAAGATGTCAATAGTTGGAAAGCCCGAAACAGCAAACACAGCTTCATAGGATAGCGTTCAATACCCAGGAATAACTCGGAGAAGTTTCTTCGTTGATTTTTTCGCAAAAGTCAATAATTTATTTTTTCTTCAAGGTGGAGCCCCAGATTCGTGAGCCGTAAAAAAAAAAGAATTAGTAGACGTAAGAATAGACGTTAGGAATAGAGTCAGGGGGGGCAGGTGCCTTTTTTTAACTTCAATTTATTTCTAACAGCACTACTTTCATGGTTGGTAAAAGGTGGGTCATCCGTTATTTTGCTATTGATAACACCGTTACTCCGCATTTCCTTGTGACAATCATCATCATCATTCTCACAATAGACCGGAAAAGAATGTAAGAGAACCTCATTAACTGTCTCTTCAAAAGAATTAGTTACGCCTTATTGTATTGTCAGTCAAAATAATCATGTATATAAAATTTCAGCTCTATTGAGCGCTTTAAAATGTATTTTATTAACGATTGAAAATTCCACCAAGACAAATAAATCAAAATATAGAGAGTGTGATCTAATAGTAAGAATTAAAAAAAATATTTCTTTAAATGATACATTTTTTAAAGAATCGTAAAATTTAAAAAGTTACATGAAGAAAAATATGGAATATATTTTTATACGGACAAAAAAAGTTTTATTCCAACAGAAAGAATACACAAAAAATTGACCTAGATTCTATTATTATACAATAACACTTTGCTATCAGATGTTTTATAATTTCTTTAATATTTACAATTTTATTAAATTCTTCTTTTCGATTTAAAATTAAACCTCTAGATAGAAACATAAATCAAAATATAGCATAAGCGTCATAATATTATACAACATTACAAGGTTTGCCAAGAATTACTCATAGCGTTAAAACAATACGTAGCAAATTAAATATAAATCAAACTTTAAAAAAAGATTGAAAAAACAAAACGAAGAAGAAACCATCTCTTTTCCAAGAAATTTTCATATCATATTTTGATTTTAACCATTTTATAGATATTATTTAATGTATAGTCTAATATTAAAGTATTTTTTTGTATAATTTCATAAATTTAAGATAAGTTTTTGCAAAATTTTACAGTTTTTGTTCATTAGAGATTAAGTTATTTTAAATAGGATTACGAAAAGATATTTTAAATATTCAGAGAATTACGCTAGCTTGAAACTAGTTTTTTAATTACTACGCAAGACATCTTTGTAACAAAAGAAAGTTTCTTTTGTTTGTACTTAAAGTCACAATACAATTTTCTTTAAAGTTACCTGTTTAGCTATAACAAATAACTATATTCTTAGCAAACTCAAAGACAATAGTAAAATAAATCTGTGTAATATATACTTAAAAAACTTTAATGTCATCCTACACAGTAAAATAAAATCAAACGGAAGTTACGTGATTATCTTTTATGGTTTCGTTATTTTATCATTCTTTTTTACTATCTGTATAAAGGAAAAAATTATTTAAAAATTTTCTCATTATTTACTGCATCTAAAAGAAAATACATTTCAAAAGAACTGTTTCAAATATCTATTTCAAAAAATTGTTTTATTTCTAAGGATTCCGATTGTGTCTTAATTTTTATTTTGAATTTCCTTAGTTTAAAAAGTTATAAATTAAACAAAAAAATTAAAATTCTAATTATGAGCTAATTAATTATTTTGCAATATGGGAGACTATTTAAAACAGTTAAGTTAAAATAAATCAAAAAACTAATAAGCCTATTGTACAATCTGTTAGATGAGAACATTGGGAAAGATTTTATAATTTGTTAAAATTTTCGATTAGAGAATAATGAAATTTGATTCGATGACATAACCATTTTTAACATAATGATATCGTGATTTCAATTTTTTCTTTTAAAGCTCATTTAGAGCAAGATTAATTCAGATGGCTTTATTTACTTTATTCACCATTTATTTAAATTCTGGGTGTTTGGTTGTAGTCAGTAGAAGACCGTTAAAATTCCTTTTTTTTTTTTTCCAAATATTTAGAATATGTGTGCATGCGCGTGTGTGTGTGCATGCGCGTGTGTGTGTGCGTGCGTGCGTGTGTGCGTGCGTGCGTGAGTGTGGGTAAAAGTCTATAAATTAAATATTTTTAATCATAGATATCTCAAATCATAAGAAGATTCCTTCAATGCACTTGATAGAAAAAAAATTATTGCATTCAAGAATTTCTTTTAAGGGGACGGTGGACCATTAAAACTAATTTCTTAAATTGTTCGCTTAATTAGCTGAAAATGGAATCAATGCAATAAATGATTATTATATTTCACAATTCAAATATATTTTTTAAAAAAATACTATAAACAGATTTTTTTTAAAAAAAAATCAAATTTTTTAAAACTATTTTTAAAAATGTTCCTTGCGCATTAGTTTTTAAGACATGTACATAATTTTTTTTATATATTTATGAACTACAGTAAAATATATATGTGCATGGATTTTAAATTCCGAATAAAATTTGATGAAAAAAGATAAATTTTCTATACTAAATGAAATATTTTGCCAATTATCACACATTCAAGATATTCAAAACAGCATAAAATATAATCCTTTGGTTTTTTTTAGAAAACTAATTCACAAATTTGTGAATTATATCTTCTTTTATAAGTTGTAAAAATTTCAAAGAGATATGTCGTAATTTGAAACGCAAGGAGCGTTTTACGTAACAATGAAAACGGAAAATATGCGAGCTAAGAAAAGTGCATTTAACACATTTATTTGATTAAAATTAAAAAATAGTTTAGTAATTACGAATCAAAATGACAGAAGTTTTTGACATAATTATTTTATAAAATATAAGAAATAGTATTAGTATATAAAATCAAAATCGCAGTTTTGACCGAAATCTGACATTGTGAAGGTCCATCATCCCCTTAATAGTTGCACATCAAAACGCCCAATTAAGCTGAACCTAAATTAAGCAAAACAGCTAATCACACACGAAGTATCATTGGATCAGAATGAACAAGTGCAAGTGCATTAGGGCTTGGTTATTGATTAGTCTTCCTATCTTGTGACAAAATACTTCTAACTACATGCACCTCAAATACATTAGCAGAGGGATACAGAATATAAGATAAATTTTCCCAATAATTCCCTTCATTGATTCGGAAAAAGAATGCTTATCTCTTCCTGTTTTAATGGATAAGTTATAAAACCTTTATTTGCTTAGAAAAGTTTAGAATTGCTATAATTATAAATTTGAAAGCCTTCTTTGCATAGTTTTCAGTTTTTTTTGCGTATTGTACGCTGATTGTTTTAAACATAACGTTATATTTAACTATTATATATATATATAACGCTGTGTTAGTGAAATGTTCAAACACTGCATTTTTGAGAAGCCTTAAAATATCTACAATACATTTATTTCATTTATTTAAATGAAGATAGATTGGATTTTGATACAGTAATTCTCTTGAGAGTTAAGGATTTAATAATGCGGATTGGGTAATTTTTTAAAAAATGATATATAAATAATAACACGAAGTATCTAAATATTATCTTAAAGTCTTATGAGTAAGAAAATAACGTACAGGAATAATGAATAAACTTTATTTGAAATACTGATATGTGATAAATTAAACTATACATTTGTAATTGCAAATTAAGTATTGCATAATCTTTATTCATTATATACCATGAAATCCGCCGTGTAACGTGCACCTGTACTTTCAAGCTGCAATTTTTAATTTTTAGATATATTCACGCTAGATTAGATATATTTAGATATTAAATTTTAGATATATAACGTGCATCCTCTAGTTTACAACGAAGCCTGAAATGTACGTGTATATACTTATATTTTACTTTGCTCTTATACTTTGAAGCCATTTGTTCAAGGTATTATGCCAGGCCTTAGAATTACAACCCATTAAGTTCGTAAGAAATGTCATTCCTTTTAAATAAACAGTATTTCAATACATGTAGAAGTCTAATTTTTTAATCCTCATCTTTTCTTTTAATTTTAAGGTATCCGACTACGTTCGGAACCATGATTTTAAAAAAGCACATAAATGGATAATTTTAATGATATTTAGTGTCACTCAGATTAATAATACATGCGTAGAATTGTTTTAAGGAGATTTTGACAAAAACAATTTATTTAAATATAATATTTTGGCAAAAAATTAACTTAGAATAATCTTTTTTCTGAATGTTCTCCTTTTTGTAAAAAATGGTTCTATTATAATAATATTTTGCCTGTATATAACTCAGACCTCTCTACAGAGGCTCAACTAGAATTTTTGAAAAATTCACATTATTTTCAGAGTTACCACAAATTGAAATAATTATAGGCGTTTTTTTCTTAAAATTGCTCCCCTCTGTTTTCGTAAAATATGGATAAACCCACTTCTAAGTTATATATTTCTAAAATTCTAGTTTAGCCTCTGTAGAGAGGTCTGCGCTATATACAGGCAAAATATTATTACAATAGAAGCATTTTTCACAAAAGGAGAACATTTGGAAAAAATATTATTCTAAGCGAATTTTTTTGCCAAAATATTATATTTAAATAAATTTTTTTGTCCAAATGTCCTTAAAACAATTTTATGTATATATTCTAATCTAAGAGACACTAAATATCATGAAAATCATCCATTTATGAGCTTTGCAAAATCACGGTTCCGAACGTAGTTGGATACCTTAAAGCTCTCATTTTTATATACGGTATATAACAAGCACCCGTTACTTTCGATTCTATTTTGTGTGTTCAAAGTGCGCATTATACACCGGATTTTACGATATATACATTTTCCAAAGAATTATTACAAGCCAAAATCATTTAAAAATTTGGAGTTGCTGAAGTAGGAAATTAGATATTATGTACTATGGAAGTATTTAAAAAAATGACCAATAGAAGAGAAGATACTATTGATTATAACCTTTTAAACTAACGTAAATTCAATTATCATCAATGCAATTTATTTCATTCAATGAGCATCGGCTCTTAAATTATTTAAGTACAATTTAAAGGCTTAATACACAAGGTGTCCCAATAATAGCGCCGAAACTCTGCAAAACCAGATTCCTCGTTGGGAGTACATAAGAAATTCCCAAAAAACTGTACCTGTGCGATCCAAAGTTTTTGAAAAAAATACGAAAAAATGCACGATGAATCAAGGGAAAAAAACACCGTATGGCAAACATAGACGGCAGTATTTGCAAATACTTAAAAGAGGCAGATGTTTAAAATGCCCAACGTGCATATCGAGGCAGTCTTAAGATCTCTGTAGAATGGATGAGTGCACAGGTGGAATAACGTGCAGTCCACCGAAATACAAGCAGCATGCAGACTAGAAACTAAGTTTTTGTATAGTCACAACGTCTCTAAACACCAAATCCTTAAGATTCCTAATAGGAAAAATATCCAGAAATGGGGAATCTGGCGACCATGGCAGCCGTATAACCGGATTCCCAATTCCATCCACAGTCTGGGGTACATCATATCCAGGCAATCATGCACAGGAGTACAGATGTGCTGGGGCCCCATGATGTATCATCATTCTTTCGTCATCACTTTTCGTATTTTTCTTGTTAACTATAAAAATTCCAAGTACAGTTCTTTGGATAATTTTTATGCCCTTCCAACGAGGAACCTGTATCAGCAAAGTTTGAACACTATTATCGGTACACCCTGTAAAAATTATTACAGTAAAATAGTAATATTCAAAATCCCATATTAATATTGTTAGAAAATTAGTACTTTAAAATTTTTACCGCAATAATTTAATTGCTTAATATATTAATCCATGTCTGCGACCGAGGAACGCGTGTGGGTTATCTTTAATCATACGTATCTATATTTTCAGACACGGATAGTTGTGTCTGAGCCCTTGAGAAGGTGTGAAAACCTTCTGGAACATTGAGCTAATTTTACTGCTGTATTCCGTTCTTTAAAAATTATTTTGAACCATAAATTGCATTGCTCTTGAAGAATTGTTTTGTTCTGTAGCATAAAGCTCACGAACCCTGATCTATGCAATAATATAAATTATTAAAATGGTAATATTAATAAAGATATAGAAAATTTAAAATTTAAAGATAAAATTTAAAATTAAAAAACTATAAATGTTTTTAAAAATTTAAAGATAAAAGTTTTACCTCAATAGTTTAAGTTTTTAAAACATAATAAACTATCCCATAATGAATACCAATGTGAATTTTAGAAAATTTATACAAAAGTTTTACAAATGAAACTTTTTTTGTGTATTACAGGTCTCTAGAACTGAATTTACATCAGTGTTTAATCAATTACATTTCAAAATAATATACATTAGAATTGTCATACGAAGTTCGCAATTGTCTTCTAAAGTTTGGCTAAAATTTCTCAGTTAAACATTTAACTTCTGATATCCAAAATTATTATTTGTTTGAATAATCTGATTTTTTGACATATATCTTTTTTTTAAATATGAAATCAATAAAGTACTATAATTAAACATATGTTATCGAGTTTTCAGGTTCAAACTAAGAAAATATCTTTCCCTTTCATATTTGAAGGCTCCAAATGATAGGATAAAAAGGAAGACCACTAATTGAATTGCTGGTTCCTTAAATCACTGTTTAAAGAACAAATTCATTACTACCAGAATCTGGAAAAGTTAGTAAGTTATAAGGTCCATCGCCAATAGTCCTCGTGTTGCCATTAAGGGCAACGCTGATCGACAATCAATCAACCGGGAAATTAATAAAACAGTGTATCGCATCATCACTTAGTTGATGGGGGGTTTTGTATTGGAAAAAATATTATCTCATTATGTATTAATCAGTAGCATTAAATATAACTTGCACAACAACCAGAAAACAAAACAAAAAAAGAAAGCAAAAAATGCAACGATATTAGTTCCAGAAGACTGTTCCTCTTGATTTTCGTTTCTTCGTCGTGAAAAAAATGCAATATTCGTGTTCTAATAATTAAGTTAATGAAATTCTTGCGTGATAACTTAGTAATTGTGCTAATGCGAGAGCACGTTGAGATATCGTATACACGAGAAATATTATTTACAGAAATATAATTGTCCACCAAGAGTAATGCATTCTATGGAACATTTCTCTCTTTCACAGAAATGTGTATTTGAGTTAAGATAATCTTCATGGAAGTTAAGACAAATTGAAAGCAAATGAATTATGAAAATAATTACAATATTAATGATAATAAACCTCCCAATTATACATCTTTTGAAGTTTAAATAGCAGTTAGATAATTTAAAGTAAACAAAACTCAGTGGTGCAACAATCCATGTGGGGCAAGGCCTAATGTGCCCATCTCTGTTTTCATGACCTGAAATGTTATTTCCAGTTGTATTTTCCGGAAAACTGTGATATGTCAAATGGCTACATATTATGACCATCGTTCAAGTACAGGCCTAGGCCTACCACCATACACTATTATTGCTCATTCAGTCAAAATGCTATAGTTGGTAGAGCAGGTTTGTGCTATTAGAAGTCATGCACATTTATTTGTTCCAAGTTATTGTTTGTAGGAATATTTCACAACGTATGCTATGCATTGTATACTTTTAAGTGTCATAGTTTCGCATTTGTGTAGGGTCCTATGGTGGCTTAGTTTTGAGTAGGGGCCCAGGGCTTCGAGAAGTTTTAAGATGTCCCTGCAGATACTATCGTAACCAGACTCACTCTTGATACAGGTACCCCGAGAATAAGAGTGTTCGCTTAAACTGAATCTTAAGTAATTTGTATTACAAGCTGAATCTCGAGTCATATAATATACTACACCAGAATATTTAGTCAAAAGCGTTTGTTGCCTCTATCTTATTATAGGCTCTTTCTTGTGCGTTGTAGTGAATGTAGCAAATGGCAGCCCTCTCCATGAAGCCTTTGGGAAATCGTATGTTTAGACGGAATTTTATTTATTATTATTTTGTCTTTTTTATTATTATTCAAATTGTATTTTATTATTAATGTGCTTTGTACTTTCATTCATGTGATGTATTTAATTTCTATACAATTCTTAGTTTTATTTACAATTTACATTTTATATGTATTATCTCCAAAATAAATAGTTTTATTCCCGTTTTTACCATCGCCATCGACTGTATTTTGCCTTTTCACGATGTCAACGTTTTTTTTTCCCTTGAGTTTTGTGTAATATAATACGTGTGCAATATTCAGTTGCTGTACTGTTTCTCGCAAGGAGAGGTTCTCACCACACGAAGCTGCTACATTTGTCTCAATATTTTTACGCTAAGTTGTTGTTTAAAAGCAAGAGTCATCTTTCAGCCCCGTTAGCCATGGAGTTTCCTGTGTAACGGAACTTCATCTCTCTAATTAGTGATTTAAGTGTATATTAATTTTTAAAAATCCATATTCAATTTTGATTAATTTACTCACGTCTAAATTAATTGAGCTATGTACAAGAAATAAAATTTAAAGTTTATTTAAACGATTTAAAAAGTTACAATAAGATTCTGTTTACATAATTCACTTTTCTGAGAAACAGGAATTGAGCTATTGGTCTCACTACGTTGGTTCCAGAATTACATTTGAAAAAAATTCATTCTAAGAAACCTCTTAGAGCCCTGTGTATGCTCTACTTTTAATTGATGCAACTGGATCTGGATTCTAGTTAACTGATGGCAACGCTCCTCTACAGTGAACTCAGATTGTCTACGATTACCTGTAAAGTGAAAATATTCACTGCATGGAGTAACCGGTCCCATCTCTGAACTTAACATTATAGAACAAGTCGGGCTCCTCCTGGAAAAGAAATTGTTTTTTGCCATTCCATTTCAGAACCATATAGGATCCAAAAACTGCTTTGCTGTAGGAGAGAAATTTACTATCTGTCTCAAGGTTAATTCTCAACCATTTCCTGCCAAGTATGTTATCACACTGCAGGATCTATCCGACTGTGAAAGACCATACTCATATTAGAATCATTTTTCAATTAGGTCAAGTGGACTTTAGACGTCCCTGAACTATATTTATTAATAATCATGCTTAGATTAAATCAATTTTGAATATTATATGTATTTTTCTACTACAGAAGTATATTAATACCAAATTTTATTAAATTCTGTGCTATGTTTTTCATAAGTTTGGTATAATATTCATATGTTCTTAATTTTGCATACGAGTGTGTCACGGATGCAATCTCATAAGACCTTAAAATAATCCATGAAGCAAATTACATACAGATTAAACAATTAAAGAGGGGGGAATAAAATTTAACAGTGAAAATTATAATATAGAATACTTAAAGTTTTAAAATAATTTTTATTAAATTATTTCGATACACACGCTTATCCAGAAGATATTTCTTTAACAACCATCAAAAGTTCTTTTAAAAATAGCCATGTAGCTGTATACAATTCAATCAATTTTTTTTTTTTTTTTTCTCTTAAATGTTTTATTTTCAATTGTGTGTGAGCTTCTGCGATATACATATTTATTAAAGAAAGTATAAGCCAATATTTGATTTAACAAGTCAGTCACCATTCATCTTTTCTAATGATGTATTCAATGTTATTAATTAACGTTTTGTCAAAAAAGGGCTTACACCACTTTCAAAGAAAATGACTCATATATTTGCGGTCATCGATCGCGATTCTTTTGATGGCATGGTCGTATTAACAAATTTTTTACCAACTTTACATCCAAAATAAAAATAACAGCCACTCACATCATTATAGGGAAGAGCAGTTGATAAAATAAAAATAAATCATCAGGTTTTAACGTGTCACCTTGGTTTACTTCCTGTTGAGTAGCAATTTTCTTAAAAATTTTTAATGAAACTAATATTTTCACATCTTGATTTTCAGTTTCTCACAATTTAGAAAAAGAAAGATGAAAGATATGCAAGTTGCAATGTAAAATGTCACCAACACAATCAAAAATATTTTATTTTTATGTTTTAAAATCTATTCTACTTACAAAAGCTTATGCATTCATGATATAAAGACATATTTAACATGGAAAATTTTATTTAAATCATTTAATGCAATCTAAAGCTTTAATTTATAAACAAAAATGATTATTTTGTGGATTTTTTCTTTCATTATATTTTTATTTCCTTTCTTATATTAGAAAGAATTAAGTGGCGGGAAAAGTATGTACTTTAATTTCAGAGAAAATTCTGAACAATATAGCTGATTATGCTGCTAGATGTTGTAAACATCTGAAGTAAAGTATTTAACATTCAAAACTGTATCATAATGTGACCTAATATTTATTGACATAATTTGTGACTTTTTCTATAAGAAGCAATTACAATGTTTCGAATGAATAGATGGACAGGTGTGTAAAAAATAATTTTTGTATTTGTAACTGCTTCCAAAAAAAATAAATGAAAATAATAAAATGAGTCAACTTAACAGTTGAGTAAAATGAAGATAGCATCTGAAGAATTAAAGTGGTTAAAATTAAGTTTTAATATTAAGGTTGTAAGAAACCTAAGTTGTAATTCTAAAATATTGTTTCACTATAGGTTAAATCTATGAACTGTTAAGCCACTGACTTTTTACGTAAACGTGTTGTATGATGGATTTAAGAGTAATCGTTACTTTCTTTTAAATTAAAATAATATTTACATTAATATATTTATACTAAAAGTAAAAATCCCCATCAGCTATTCGATACATTTATGATATAAGTAAGAATAGAATATCTTGAAAATGTTTTAACATTTAAAAATTTATCGTTAGCATTATTTAAAAATTTGGTGTCGTTTGCGCATCCTTAAGTTATCTGTTTACATTTTTATGCAAAGTTAATTTTTAAAATTAATAGATGTAAATTTTTATTCTAAGAGAGTATACGGTATTGTAATTTAATATTAAAATAAAAAGCTTTTCTTTTATCATATATATTACTAAATAACTCACAATTTTGCATTTGCAGCTCTTTGGTTTTGAAATCTTAAATCTTTTGGAATTTATATCTAAAGTTTAAGCGATTTGATATATCCCAGTGTAGTATAGAACAACTATTAGGACTTTTGTGAGTGTTATCCACACTTCAACTTATGTTTAAAAAGAAGACCAAAAGAGTTTCATTCCTTTTTTTAAATATTGTGAAACAGTAAAAATTATAAGTTTAATTAAAGATTTTATTGGCATCGAATACGTTACATTAAATTCAGGATTCTAGCATATAATTATTATTTTTTTAATTTGCTTCAGTTATATACGAAAATAAAGCACATGGATAATTAAAAACTCCTCTTTTCGTTTTTGATGGGATCCTTGATGGGACTTCTTTCAGTTAGAATATTGAGGGACCGTCCTGTATAGGTTAAACTTTCAGCCCAGAACTCACTAAGATTGCAATGGATTACATTATCAGGAACTGAGATTTTGTATCAAATACGACAGTTAGTATCTTATTTTTGTGTTTGTAACTAGTGGAGCTAGTCAGTTACATTTTTCGATAGCCAACCCTCATTATTCCCTACAATTGATGCTTGAAACTTTCAAAGCTGTGATTGTAACATACCATACAATTCCTACTTTCTTGATTTTGACTTTCGGGAGCATAATCCCTGAATTAGAGAAACATAATAATGTGAAAGAAATCAACGTAGAAAATCGAAATGAACTATTCGATACTACTAACCTGAATTGAGTAGAAATACTTTCTTATGTATAACTTGACAATTTTCAAAAATGTCGTGTAAAATGTAAAGAAATGTGCAATTTCAAATTATATATAAAACTGAAAAATACAAAGCGACTGGAAACTGAAAGCCAAGCTAAAGATAAAGAACATAATTCTCACAATTTCTGTTAAGGTAATAATTAGGCATTGCTTGAAACCATTACCCACAATTATTACAGTATTTCATTTCTATTATCAATTCATTTTCTTCAATGTGCTGATACTTTGTAGTTGTAGAATCATCGAGCTAGAAAGCTTCAAATTACTGAATTCGAACTTTTTCTTCCATTGAAACTAATTTTGACGATGCCTTAAATTACTATTATCGATACATTTGACTCATTTTCTTTAAATTCTGGACGGAAAAAATATTTTCATTTTCAGCAAATTATAAAACTATTTTTAAAATAAATTGAAAATTTGGCTTTAGCAAAATTATATGTCATGCACTTTTGATTAAAGCATTTTCTTGGGGTGGTGTAAAAGAACTATGTAAATTAGGACGAAGACAATTATAGACAGGGTTCCTCAGGATTATTGGAATTAACGTTAAGGAAAGGAAGAGGTCATCACGAGGAGTCAGATTTACATAGCAATTCAGAAGTGGTCAGAAACATCATGGGAAAGTAGTATGGCTGGGACAAAAAGGAAGAGACACAAGACTGGGATCCTCTAAAATATTTATTAGTCAAAACTGGGTCATGTTGGAAGTCCAAGCCACTCGTGCCCCACGTTCACTATGCTTATTACCTTGTAATGTTCCATATTCATACAAATTGTGATTTAAATTTGTAAGCATCTGGCGGCCTTGTGCATCTCTCTGAGGGTACTTTTCGCGAAACAATCTATCCTCGTGCTGCTCATACATTTCCTTCTAGAAATCCGTAAATCAGATGCATGTCTGCAGCTCGGTGTTCGTAAAACATTATATACTCAGCGATGGTAGCTAAAATGACTGTTGTAATGCAGGTCTGTTTCCTTTAATGTTCTTACGAACAGCAGCAACTAGTGCCGAAAGAAGACGGTTCCAACCATGGGTTGCATGCCAATTTGAACCCTTGTGATGTGTCCTACCTCCCCATAAAGTTAGTCCTAATAATCCGGAGATACTCTGAGTATATGAGGGCATGTGTGTGCATCCATAAAAAGAAAAGTAAATAAAAATACACAAATGTCGATGCGTGAAATATTTAACATTCATTCTATTCCAGAACGTTTCAAGAACTGTAGTAGCTTAATGATTAAGCTACAAGTTTCAGTGACCAGCAGCGTTCGAATTGAATCTTGGCTTGGAGTCTTGATTTTACTTTCTTTGCTGTTATCCATTTTAAGACTAATAACACTTTTATCTAAATATTACTTAAAACAGAAGCACAGTGGCTGAGTGTAGAGTCCAGGCTCGGCAAGGTCGGCGCAGCCTTTCATCCCTTCAGTGGGTAGGCAAATGAGTGTCAAGCTTCCTTGGGAACTGAACACTAGGAGTTTCGCGTCAGACAGACCGCATGACCGAAACATCTGCGCATGCACCCCAGCATCTAAGGTCACGTAAAATGAGACAGGCACATTAGGTCTTAGCCCTCATGGGCTGATGTGCCAATGAGTTAGGTTTTACTTAAAAGAACTTTCCTCATTTCATTATAACTTACTTAGAAAACTTGCAAATATAGTCCCTAAGCGATTTAGCAAAAGTTAAATAATACTTTAAATTGAAATTTTTGTCCTTGAACCAAATCATTTTGTTTTCTTCATATCCCATACAGCATCCATATTTTTTATTTTCTTTTAATCTAATTTAATATTTTGCTAGGACGCTTCAGGGATTAGTGAGCCCTGAACTGCACTTAAGTGTTATTCCAAAGTCTGACTTCAATAACATTGCATTATTTAACTTTTTTTCATGAGCTTTTCCTTTCACTTTTCGGTATTTCAGACGCCAGTGCGTAAATGCAGAAGCTTGTAGTTCTCGTGATGATGTTGAGAATAACAAAGCATTTTACTTCAATAACATGTCCTCTAATATAATAAACATTTTTTTTCTGTTTAAACACTTTAGTTTAGGACATTTAAGTTTTTTCAGCTACTAGACATGGTAGCCACTTACAAGATCGAATTATAATCATTTTTCATTCCTAAAACCCAACAAAAAATTTTACTTTATTGTGCTTCCGCATTGTTTACTATCATTTGTCTTCATTTTTTGAGCAAAGTTTTTTATAATCTATTGTTTTTACTAACCAGTAAAGTGTTCCTGAAAACTTTTCAAATACTTGTTTTACCCAGTACTAAATTTTCTCTTCAAAAAGAGAAAAAGTTATAACAGTGAGAAGCTTCTCTGATAATTTAAAATGAGCTGCAGAAAATTCATGCAAAAGTTAAGCAGTCATTCTTCAATGGGTGGATATATTATAGTAGTTTATACGTAATCAGGAATTCAATAAAAAATGAAATCGTATCAAATTACTAAAAGTTATGTCGCTGCTATATTTTTCTCAGGAACAATTTTTATGAAATTTGGCTTTCGTCTTTTCATATTTTCCAGACACAAACAATTTTCTCACATATAATTTTTGAATAAAACTTTGAATTTATTATTATTGTTATTATTTGTTAAGTGCACCAATACATAACTTTATACTAAAAAAATGATCACATTGTGAGCTGTCGGGTGTAATTAGAACAAGAACAGTAAATACAAGTGTTTTGTTTTTTTCAAAATGTATTGCTTTGTCTTGTTCTAAATTTTGAAAACTTTAAAAATTTTACAGAAAAATTTGGTTTTTAAAATCAGAAATACACTCACACACAAATATAAACATATATATACCACTGGCTAACAAACTACTCTATAAAACTCTGCTTAAAATTCTTTTTTAAAATGTTTATACTTGGTACTTTCATTAGGATTAATTTACCCAATTATAATATTATATCATTTATTGGAAAGAGATTGCTGATACATCATCCTCATTTATTTCATCCAAATAAAAATATTTTGCTGCAAAGTGAATTGCATTCATTCAACTGAACTTAGAGAAGTCAACAAAACGTTTTACTATAAAAAATTTTTTATCTTTGTAAAATCGTGTAGGGACATGTTTCTATTCCTAAAACTTGAGTTAATTCCTTAAATAGTTTATAGTATTGTAATCCAGAAAAAATATTTTCTTTTTTTAACATTCTTAGTGTTCTTTATTTTTGATGAAGCATTTTGTTCAGCGAGATACTACGCAGCGATATGAGAGCTTGCAATACTTTTTAATCCATTTCAGACAATTCTAGTGTAAATAGTTTCAATTATTTATCCATCTTTTATAATTCTTCAATACAATATTTACATTCATTTACTTTTATTATTACTTACTAAAATATTAAACGTTTACAAAATAAGGTTGCATTTCTTGTATTCTACTTTTTTGCGATTCTTCCATGTGTGGGTTTCTTTAAAATTCTTCATAATAACTGAAAAATTCTTTGTTTAAAGTTAACTGTAATGGATGAAATATTTCTCAAAGTATTAGCTAGGCATCTGTCCGTTGTCATTTTTCAAACTTCTGAAAAATAAGTTTTTTGAGATGTTGACGAAGTTCTGGGTTTTGTCGTAATTTAACATTACGATCATAGCCATTCTCTCACCAATTATGATAGCTTACCCTCCATAAATCTACTATTTTGCAAGGCATATGTTGAAGCCTTGTGACAAAGTTCTTTTTAATTATTTACATTGCGCATAACACTATAAGAAGTAATTTACATATACTAAAGCAGGTACACCTAACTCTTTTCTTACACGGTGTAGATACGTTTCATAGAAAACCGTAAAAGAATCGTGTAAAAAATACATGCGGCATATAATAAATTTGGAGATATGTTCCATAATTTTTAAAAATCGTGTAAGATGAAAAATATCTAATATTTTCCCAAAACTCCGAGCAAAATGTAACAATAAAATCTATATGTTACATATTTATAAAGCACAAACAATTCATTTTTACTACAAAAAAAATAGTGTACAGTGAAAATTTAGTCTATAAGTACATACAAGATATAAAATGTCAAATTGAAATTTGAAAACTGACAAAACTACTAACGAGCAACTATTAATCGCTAATTGATAATAAGTGTGCATATATAATACTGACTGGATCAAATATGTTACCATCAGTAGATGTGTTACATATGTCTAGCACAATTGTCAGTTTTAATTCAAGTGAAGAATTTCGTTCGTTATTATCTACTTCGGTCTTTTTTTTTATTGTTATCGTTACAAAATCTGTTAATAGAGGGTTTTTTTCTCAAGTTGCTTATATTATTCTTGATATTCTGCCACACAAAATGGTCACGCTGAAATTTTAATGCTAGCTCTATGCGAGGATCATAAGAAAGAAAATGTAGCACCTTACTTGCAGCAAATTTTAAGCCCCATCGGGTTAAATCAGCTGTTATATAATAGCTGAACTTCACCTTCGACTTTTTCATTATTCTAAACTGTTTAAAATTCAATCAAATCATCCTCATTTCAAAGGCATAAGTCCCCAATTTTTTTGGAATTCCAGCTACAACAAAAAATTCGCGTAAAAAAACTCGTTAAATTCGTGTACCGTGTCCTTTCAATATCTTGTAAAAAAAAGTTGGATGTATATATATGGTATAAAGAATTCATTTTACGTGCTCTGTGTGTGTGAACGGCTGCAAAATAGATATTTAAAATTGGGGGTTGAACTTGACGCATCACATTATCAGGTTTTATCACGTATTTTTGGAAATGTCCTCTTTATTTTTGATTTCTTGGCAGGTGGGGAGGAAGGTGGTTTCTCGCTAGGAAAAAAGTGGGTATGGCTGAGCAATAAGAATTGATAAAATGCGTCATATATATATATATATATATATATATATATATTAATTTTAAGGCATTAAGTTTTATCGTTTATGTATATTTTTTCTTTAAATAAAGAAAAGTATGATTTTAATAAATTTTTGAAACATCATTTCTTAGTGCTACTTTAGTGAATTTTTTAATTTTTTTTACAAAAGTTGGGGGAGGGAGCAAAAATATATCAAAATGTTAAGCATATTGGAAGTTCTTAAAATTATTAAAAAAGAGCGAAACTACTTCTTAAAAAATAAAAAACATGATGTTATTAGTAAATAAATTACATGAAGTAAACAAAATTAACCCGAAGAAAATTTTATACTTCAAAGTAAAAGGAAATAGTCCTTATAATGGGAAAATAGAAAAGAATACAAATCAGTTCAAAGCAGACGCAAAATGCCTTTCACACACAATCACAAATGTAAACATTCTTACTAATGTTCTACATTGAAGCATTTTAATCTAATCAAAATCCAGTGTTACATTTATATTCTTTCTCAAACGATTATGAGACTCTCATACGTTTTTGTATTTCATCCAAAATTATTTTAAATACTCCCTTCAAAAAAAGAAGAAACTCTATCATTTTTACATTTAAACGCAGCTTTTAACTTTGACATTTTATTTATTAATTTAATTGTTTTGTTATTTGTTTATTTTTGTTTTCCTTGTCATTTTTGTTCTTCAGAAAAAATATATATTTAATAATAACTATTCTCGTCTTATTGAAAGTTATGAAACGCGTACACTTAAGAATTAATTAATGTTGATTTTTTTTTCAAAGATGTTTTTTTTCTGTGAAAACAAAGAAAATATTTTACGTTTGACTTGCCTCGCAGTATAATGTTACACTTTTTATTTACCCAAGAATGAATAAAATATGACAGTAATTCATAAAAATACTCAGCATCCATTAGGAAAATGTATATCTTGAATCATATTAACTGAAAAGTGAAATGCGATTTTGTTTAAAAGTGTTGTTTGCTTATTTTTTGTTGCTGCTGTTGAACTCAAATTTTTAAATAGAAAAATTCTGCCTTATTATGATAACAGGTGAATAAATACTGCAAACTTTTTTAAATGTCTCAGCTTTAAATGTCTGACATATTTTTTTTTATTTTACGAATAATTTAAGAATAGCAAAAATTAATAAATAAAGTTAAAAATAGAATAATATTTGTTATTGTCAATAACACTGAAATAAGATTGTAATGCGTAATTAAAAAGGATGGTAATTATCTTCAAAAATCAAAATTGTTCAAATGTATGCTTTAAGAAATAAATTGGAATGAAAGAAGTTATCTAGAATGCGCTGGGTTTTAAGAATGATATTCTTTCTAATGTTTTATGCAGTCTGGTGGAAAAAACACATTTACATTTTCTTACATATATACTTATTCTTATAATTCCTTTTTAAAAATTGAATTTAATCCGTGTTGAACTTTTTCAATAGTATTCAATTATTAATAGATAAAATTACCTTATATCAATTTAGTACAAGTAACATGTGTGTGACAAGCTGTTACTCATATAAATATAAAACATTTATCGTACAGAAAGTAAAGTTTTAAAAAAATAATCATGTTCAAGTGTAGAAAATTTGTAGGAAAAAAATAATAACAGAAATTACGCGTCTGTTTCTTTATAAGGCCTTTGTGCGACTTAATAGAATTTAATTTGCTCCATTTAACGAAAGTTTAGAGTTAAAATAAAAATAATTCTTAAAATTAAAGTTTCAATAATTTTCATATAGATAGAACAACAGTATAAAGTGCTGTGTTGAGATTTGCAAAAGCTTTTGAAGACAAGTTTTCAAGCATTTTTGTTAACTAGTATACGTATGACTTGAACATTGAAGTTAAGCATAATGTATACTTAAAGAATTGTAGTTTGTAATACTGCGGTTGCTTTTAGCTGACCATGTTTTGTTCTTCTATTTAAAGATTTATTTCCAATATGGCTTGTCAGATATCATGGAATACCTAGCGTTCCATAATACCCGACAAAATATACTAAATAAAAATAAAGTTAAATTTTTACTTTGGAGTATAATGTAGATAGATAGAGCTAAATAATAGTTATTAATTATATAAACAGCATTATACCCTCATTTAAAACTAAAGTACATTTTTTAATAGTTGAATTTATTTGAATGGGAACAAAAAATAAACAGGTAAGAAAACAGGATCTTCTGTAATAACATACTCATCATATAAAAAAAATGTTAGAGGATAGACTAAAAAAAAGGTCAAAAAGGAGTAACCAGAGGTTTCAAAACAAAAGAATATCCAAAGACACTTTGTTAAGAAATCAAAAATATGACTCCAGTATTAGCCGCAATGGATCATTCCATTTTGTGTACTCTGGCTTTTATGGTTAAAAATAACTACATTGTATCAAATGTTAGTTAGTTTTCTAATGGCTTAAGCCACTTATTCCATATAACCCATTTATCATCTTTTGTAAAAATAAGCTTCTTTATACCCTCAAAAAATATATATATTATTCTTTTTGACAAGTGATAATTCCTAACAATCTTTCTCGTATATACCGACGATGATTTGGGAGACTTATCAAAAACCAATAGTTATTTTTAGAAATGCAAAGGGTATTCCATAATACTCGGCTCTCATATACTGAAAAAGTTGAAAGTTATTCTACATAAGCCACCTTAACGTCAGAAAACCATTAAGCTAATCTAAAAACACTCAAATTAAAATAATCTAAGTGAATTAAATATTTCATTTTTAAAGGGATACTTAGCAGCTTAAAATAAATCCCTCCACACATGATTCATATTCTTTGTGACCTGTCTAGACCTGTCGTTACCCTTAAAATTAAAAAACTGGAAATGACTACCTCACGAAACACCAGTAGAAATTGAGTTTTGTAGGCTCCTCAACTTGCATTTTATGTAATGCTAATACATGTGCATTGGTCTCTTGTTTTGCATTCAGCTTCGAAATATCGACTGATGTTATTGAAAATCATTGTATCTTTTATTGCTTTTTTGAACTGCATTGTACACGTGTTAGTTATGGGACACCACGGGCAATCAATGAAAGAGCTTCGCTTCACCTGTGATACCTAGTTAAAAGTAATGAACGAGCTACCAAAGACATTGATAGCTGAAATGAACCAGCAATGTGCTAAAATTAATCGAAAATAACTGTGCGACACACGTTATTGCCGATTGATCATATTCAGTGTTTGAATGTAGAAAAAAAAACTTCATCGTAAGAACTATTGTGAATTCGCATAGCAGCACAAAAATTAGATGATATTGCAGTGGGAAAAGGTTGCTTTTTCATGCGGCTCTCACATCCTCATCAATGGGAGCTAGCATATTCGCCTTAAGACAGCAGAAACAAATCTTAACAAATAATTACTGGAAGCCAACACGATGGAGGAAGCAATGTAATCGTCCAGGTTATGAATATTGAGACTTTTCTGGAATGTACAGCCTGGAAATGCTTATACAAATAGCCAATTAAGTACATTTCTACTTTGCAACAGTGTTTCCTGCGAAAGACGGGACTTTTCTACAGGACAATGCCAAAATTACCTGTAAGAATTTCTGAATGACTTCCACTTACGACCATGACTATCAAATTCCCTACATCAGCCACCCTGAAAAATCTGTAACAACATCGGCGTCGGTACATTACGCTCTCTTTTGCTGTTCTCATAATCTAATAATAACGCGAAAACCTTCCACACATACATTGAGATTCAGTCCAACGTCCATGAAGTAAATGCTGTTTGTGTAAAGTATATTAGTTGTCACAATGCTGCGATTCAACTATATTTATGTGTTTGTAATTTTTAGTTTGTACTACCATCACAGTTTAGCACCGCACGAAGACTATTGTAGAATGTTTCCTTATTATATTGAGCTCCGATGAGTCAGGCAATTGAGTTAGTATCACATTCTGATAACGTTTACCCACTCTATGTTTGATAGAGGAAGCCTAGCCTTACTTAACGTGAGCAACTCCTAAGATTCCTCCATACATCATATTGGGGCTCTGAATTCGGTGTTCTTATTAAACTTCAATTTGCACGAGATGCAAGAGTAAGTGCGCAAGATATTGTTATAATGAAAAATTTTATTGTAATTTTTCTGAGCAAAAATAAAACCATCAGTTATGGGATAAAATAATGATATGTTTCAATTGAAAAAGATATATGTTCAATTATCACGTTTAGTAAAATAACTACTGCTAAAAAATAAGGGATATTTCCATGGTATAGCGATGATGTGATAATTGTTAATGGCAGATTATATTACTAACAACAAAAAAATTTTAATGAAAAAAAAGTTAAAATGTTCTTTGAAATATTCATCGGTTCTAGAGCTAACGAAGTTAAGAAAAAGAAGAACATAATAACAAATTTTTACGATTCGTTGTCATTTTTATTTATTTATTTATTGAAGAATTATATACCTTTTTTTCTTTTTGAAAATAAAATGAGTCATAAAAATGCTGCTTTCATTATGTCACTTGAAAATGTTGGTTTAAAAAAAAGAAACAAGGAAAATTCAAAATTAGAAATACATGTATTCATTATTTTGAATAAAGAGTGAAATAAAAATATAGTTACTGAAACTTAATTGAAAGTGCGATATATTATTTTACAAAGAATGTAAAAAAGATTTTTTTTTTATTTAAAAAAAAAAGAAAAAAATCTCTCATTTTTTTTCTAATGCTTTACGAATGCACTATAATTTTATTATTTTCGAGAAATGAAAACAAAGGATTTGAGACACCTTAATTGAAAATAATTATATATATATATGAAGACATAAATGTAGAAAAGAAAAACAAAGCTATACTTTTAGAAACTCTAATAAAGGTGCTAATGCCTTTTCTTTTCCTTTTTAGCTCTTAGTAAGAATTAGCATACTTTATTTTTTAATCAATAAAATATCCACTGTAAAAATTCTGGTTGAGTAAAAATTTTAATTCCTTCCAACAAATTGGTCATTACTTGTCCAAAATGCTTAAATTTATTTAATTCGATAGCCAAAAAATCAACTTTATTTCCTTCGTTTATTGCAAGAGTTTTATTTCTTTTTTTTTTTAAGAAGATAAACTCTATAATGTTTTCAACATTTTTTATTTGCTATCAAAATTGTTTGCTCGCTCTCGTGAGATATTTTTTTAATTCGCAACTATTATAGTTTACTCTCTTCCTATATATATATATATATATATATATATATATATATATATATATATATATATATATATATATATATATATATATACACTCATGTCCATAAATTAAGGATAATGAAGTTCAGGCACAGAAAGAGACAGAAGCAAAACAAATTTGACTTATTTCTAAAGTCTATTTATTAAACAAAATGTAAAGAGCAAAAAAGATGCTATATGAATGACAAAATTAATAAAAATTGCAATTTTTATTCCCCGGAGCAAATTTCAAAAAAGAACCTATTTACAAAAAACAGTATAACATGGTTAGTATGGTGGTTAATACGGAGTATGTCTCCCGGACGATGCAATACAGGCCTTACAACGTCTAGGCATACTGAGTATCAAATTATCAATCTGATCTTGAAGAATATTACACCACTCATTAAGCAATGCCCTCCGACGTTCCGGTAGACAGATGGGAGGGAGTTGACGGGCTGCAATTCGTCGGTCAAGCATATACCACACATGCTCTATTGGATTCAAGTCCCCTCTCTTAGACTCTCGTCATTGTGACGCACTATCCGCGCCATCTGGTGGTTTCCTGTAATTTGCATATTCTTCTTCAAGATGTGTGTGATAATTCCACAGGTGAAATTTTTATTTTAGAGTTCAATTTCTGTGTGATTCTGAATTATCCTTAATTTATGGACATGAGTGTATATATATATATATATATATAATCCAATATAAAAGAATTTTTTCAATATATAATCATATACATATACATACACATATATAAAAATGTATACATATATATACATATACACAAATACATAAACGAAAATATAAAAATAGACATATAGTTATATACCTAAGATAACTAAAAGTAGGAAGGAGGCACATAGTATAAAGACAAATTCCTGGCCTTAGGAACCAGGATTGCAGGTTTAAACAAGTTTTGCGGCGCCAACCTTCACCTGTAATTTGTCATACTATGTACCAAGAGGAAAGGAAAGAGTTATATATGTAGAATTTAAATATTAAAAAATCATTAAACTAAATAACATATGAACATAAACACAACCTACTAAATCGAAGTTAAATCGATGGCCAAGATTGCAGTAACGAGTTCCCGCCAAATAAGGAGAGCAGAACCGCATAAAGTTAATTGCGATACGATATAAGAAACGATTAATTGCGATACTATATACGATAATAATAAATATATATATATATATATTTATATATATATATATATATATTATATATATTTATATATATATATATATATATATAAATTATATTTATATATATATATATATATATATATATATATATATATATATATATATATATATATAATTTTAAAAAATCATAAAAATAAAAAATCCTATAAAGTTAGCGTAAAATATAAAAAAACTCAATATATATATATATATATATATATATATATAAAAATTTTTTAAAAATAAGCATGTGGCGCCATCTCTATAATAATTGTAGGATAAATTAGATATTGTCTAAATTTAAAAAAACATTACAAAACATAATAACAGTAAATAATTACTGTAATACAAATTGTATCATAAAAACCCATTATAAATATAATTACAAAGAAAGTTAGCAGGGTATCCATGTTCAATACAGTGATTAAAAAAAAATTTTAAGATTTAGAAAAATATTAGCTTTATCGGTAACTAATAAATTATTGCGATAAATATAGTTAAAAATAATATTTCTATATATAGATATTGATAACTTAGAATTCCAGAAAGGCACTTTGATGATATTAAAATTAAAGGCATCTCTTCTATCATAAATATTACTATGTAGTTTCAAATCCTTAATATATAGTGATGCATCTAGGTAATTTGTTTTGATTGGATTATTATTAATTTTGACTAAGTTTAAGTAGGACGGATAAAAATTAATAATAGGATTTAAATTATCATTTTTACCAAAAATAATTAAATCATCAATATATCTAAAAATGTAGTAGTCATTATTAATAACATAATTATATTCATAAAAATGTAAATAAAGATTAGCCAAACTATTAATAGCTGGGCCCCCTTGTGGGAGTCCTTTCTCTTGTTTATATAAAGAACCATTAAAAAATTGATGTAATTTTCTTTTAAGACAAAATCTATGAGATTTTTAAATTTCTTAAAACTAATATTAAGGTTATACATACTGTGGTTTTCTAAAATTACTTTAATAATATCATATAAATCAATGGAATTGAAAAGATCTTCAAAGTCATAACTATGAACTGAATAGATATTTCTATTATTAAAAAAATCTATAATCTCTTTACTATTTTTAATTATAGCTTTATTACATTGCTGATTAATAAAGTTTTGTATAATGTTATGAAGTAATTTGCCTGCAGTAGTAATATATGTTCTAAAACCATTTGTCACAGTTCTAAATTTAACCGGACTTTTATAGAATTTTTGAGTTAAAAAAATATATGGATACTTAATTTTAGGAATACAATAACCTAATTTTTTATAAATAGCAATAATACGATTACTAATTTCATTATGTGACAATTCTAATTTTTTAAAAGAACCATTATTAAGAAAGTGATCATAAAGAATATTATAATAAAAATACTTACAAATCACAGCATAGTTACCAGGTACTTTATCAATGTAAACTATGATAAAATTCTTTTGTAAATCAAAAATTTTCTGTTTTATATCTTTAAAAGTAGTTTCATATTGAAATGGTAGCTTGTTCTAAATTTGAACGATATATATATATATATATATATATATATATATATATATATATATATATCTTGTTATATATATATATATATATCTTGTTCAAATTTTCCACTTTAATAAAATACTTTATATTAATTCATTCAAGTTCAAATACATTTTTATTTTAACTTGTAGTGGATGACAATTCATGATGTGATTCTGTCCTATGTAAAGGGTGTTTTTTCAGAGGTAAGAACTTTAAATTGCAATAAAACAACGATGTATTATTCGATTGACATGAATTTTTTTTATTCGAAAGATAATCTTGTGGCATTACATTTTAAACATGATTTCTGGCATATGAGTGCCACGGCTGGCTCGCATGTAGTCCAATCTGGACGTTCAATTTTCGATGACTTTTCCCAACATTTGTGGCCGTATATCGGCAATAACACGGCGAATGTTGTCTTCCAAATGGTCAAGCGTTTGTGGCTTATCCGCATAGACCAATGACTTTACATAGCCCCAAAGAAAATAGTCTAGCGGGGTTAAATCACAAGATCTTGGAGGCCAATTCACAGATCCAAAACGTGAAATTAGGCGATCACCAAACGTGTCTTTCAATAAATCGATTGTGGCACGAGCTGTGTGACATGTTGCGCCGTCTTGCTGGAACCACAGCTCCTGGACATCATGATTGTTCAATTCAGGAATAAAAAAGTTAGTAATCATGGCTCTATACCGATCACCATTGACTGTAACGTTGTGGTCTTCATTGTTTTTGAAGAAGTACGGACCAATGATTCCACGAGCCCATAAAGCGCACCAAACAGTCAGTTTTTCTGGATGTAACGGTTTTTCGACATACACATGTGGATTAGCTTCACTCCAAATGCGGCAGTTTGGTTTGTTGACGTAGCCATTCAACCAGAAGTGTGCTTCATCGCTAAACAAAATTCGCTTATGAAAATCGGGAACAACGACAATCTCGTTTTGGGTCCATTCGACGAATCTACGCCTTGCTTGATCATATTAAAAATGTAATGCCACAAGATTATCTTTCAAAATAAAAAAAAAAAATTCATGTCAATCGAATAATACATCGTTGTTTTATTGCAATTTAACGTTCTATACCTCTAAAAAAACACCCTTTATATACATATTTATATTAATTGTAATTATTTAATAAAAAGTAGCCAAAATAAAATTTTTCTTTGTTGATCTAAGTACGAATTGACTTAATTTTATATATACATTACTTGTTGTCATATATAAAAATAAGCTTCATTTTCGGTTTCAGTAATAAGTGCGAAACTCATTTCATTTAGTGAATCCTTAAAAATGCAAAGGCCGCTTTATTTCATTTAGTGAATCCTTCAAAAATGCAAAGGCCGCTTTAGCCTAGTGGTCAAGGTAACGGACTCGTGTTATTATTTCCAGCGCGCGGAAAATGTTTCTTTTGAAATATTACGGTCGTACCCAAAATGCAAAGATGAGGCCAAAAAAAAAAAAATTAGAGCATAAATTGTATAAAGTTTTAAAAATAACCTTTCATTATTTATGATTCTGTATTTGTTCATGCGAATTTTTATTGAAAGTGAAATATTTTTGTGTTAAATATGAACATTTTTGTTGATGTTTGTTTATATCTTTAACAATTGAGCTCAGAAAATTAATTTATATTTGATCACTGTTGTTATACTGAGATTTACAATTAACCTCACTTGAGAAATTAACTAAATTTACCCAGGTCTTCGTAATTCTTAGTGAATAAGCAATTTTTTGAAAAAAAAAAAAGGTTACTCTACACATTGCAACTTCATGCATTCATAGAGAAGTACATTATGTTATTTTACATATTTAATTTTGATTTCTTTAATGCTCTGTTTTAGTGAACTTTGAAAACTTTAATAATATACTAGTTTATTTACACGAGTTATATATTTAATTATATAGTAGTATCTCTTCACTATATAAAACAATTTCTTTAAAACCCCACCATCGTCCCATGAAAGTACACTACTGGCCACCGTAAATGCAACACCAAGAAAGACAAAGCACAAGAAAATTTATTTTATGGACAACATGTTGACCAAGTATCAAATGATTAAATTTATAGACTTCTGTGAAGTGTGGTACCTGCCAGAATCAATAGCCAGAGTAGCAGCCATTGTTGAAGATCACCGCTGCCACACGCCTCGGCATCGATTCAAAGAGACTTTGGATGTGTCCTTGGGGTACAGCAGATCAAGCAGCTTCCATACGTTGACAAAGTTCATCTGGTGTAGCCGCTGGGGGTGTAATCTAGGTCAATCATTGAGCAACCATGAACCACATGTTTTCTATCGGCGAAAGATCCAGAGATCGAGCCGGCCAGAGAAGCAATTCAATCTGGTGATTGACGAAGAACCTTTGGACAATGTGTGTCGCGTGTGGTCCTGCACTATCATGTTGAAATATAGCTGTGGCCAAGCCCTGAAGGTAAGGAAGGACAACTGGCTCCAACACCTGGGAGATGTAGCACTGGCTGTTTAAAGTACCGGCAATGCGTACTGGAGGAATGCTAGAGTTATACCCAATACCGTCCAATACCCGGTGCAGGACCAGTGTGGTGGTGCATAACGCAGCTTTTCAGCATCCTCTCTCCACGGTGTCTCCAGACTCGAATCCAACCATCGTGGTGTTGCAGACAGATGCGTGACTTGTCTATAAAGATAACTTCATTACATTCTGCCGCCCACATCCTTCTTTCATAGCACTATAGGTGGCGCAGACGTCTGTAGTCTGCGTCAAGGGTAGACCAAGCAATGGACGTCTTGCGGACAGACCACTCTGCTGTAAACGGCGTCGAATGGTACGCGCAGACATTGAATGTGTTACACACTCAATGTGCGGTGCTACGGTTCGTGATGAGACTGATCTATCCGTCACTGCCATGCGCACAATTTGCCTGTCCTCACATGAAGTAGTGCATTGAGGTGGATGCGATCGACTACGTCGGTCCGTCGTACCCTCCTGCATCCGACGGTGACATATCCGCATTACAGTTGTCTGGTTTCTTCCAACACGACTACCGATTTCCTTGAAAAATAATCCACAATCTCGGTAGGCCACTATCCTTCGTCTGTCGAACTCGGATACTTGATCAAAAGCTGATCGCTGTTTTTTATGAAACATAACTGATTGTTTTTTGAAAAAACTACAAGAAAAACACAATTGCCGAACTTGAAATCGTCGAAATCTCCAAGCCTTAAATAGTGCTTTGAGGTGGCGCCACAAGCGCGCGTGATGTGTTTCTGCGCTGAAATTCTGATCGTTTGCATATCTAACCTCCGCTAATGTTTGTTGTAAATTTCATGTTATTTGCGTTCTTCTTTCAGGGTGTTGCATTTACGGTGGCTAGCAGTGTAGTTTTTTCTTTAAGTGTTGCTAAAAAATGAAGAAATGTCATTTATATTTGCATGTCCACCGAAAAAAGGTTCCATTTTCGCTTTGGGCAGTAACTCTAGACTACGTTAAAAACATGTACTTTTTCCTTTTAAAGCAGCTTAGTTCAGGAGGAAGATAATAAATACTAAATTCTAAGAAAAGAACTTCCTAGAAATCCTGCTTAACGACATTTTCGAAAGCCTCTCAGAAAATTCTGGGAAATATATCGAGTAAGTTTTAAGACTCTGATAGCTCAAGATTGAAAAAAAGGTATTTTTTCAGTTGAGAACATTTTTTATAGTCAAGTAGCATTTCTTAAAGGCAGTACTCTGCTTTCTTCGAGACTCTAAATTTTTATTCGACGGTGTTATTCGAATTTCCAATGATAAACTGCACCTGTTTTTTTTTCTACGAGAAATATACATGTTATAGCTTTTCAATCAAATCTTAAGAGTTAAATAATGAGAAATTAGAAAATAGTTATGTTTTCTTAAATATTTTCTCTAAGGATTTATATGATCTTAATCAATAGTCATTTGTCCCCTATTTCATATCAAGGATATAAAGTTTAAGACGTTATGAAAGCCTTGATGAGAAATCTCAACTTCTATCTAAATAAGATCCATGCAAACTCCCCAACAAAAGGATAATGAACTTCGCTTGACAAGTGATGTGGCATTTTTTGCTATGATACATGTTGACTACGCAATAGGGGACTATGTGTGTGGTACTCTCCTATAGGGATATTACTTAATTGGGGGTTTTTCAAGTTAAATGTGTGTACTTTGAAGACACACGAGGGTTATTGGCGACTTGTAATATTAAACCTCGCTCAAAGGTCAATTTTAATCTGAAAAGGATTCTTTATACATAAATTTCTAACATGGAGACATTTTTAAATGAATAAACCTATATAATTCAATACACTCATTCAACAATACTTAATATTTTAGATGCTTTAAAATCGAAAATCATGGTTTAACCATTCTTATAGAAAGGCATTAGTTCATCAGAAACTACCACGCGTCCTTGAAGTGAATTCAATTGACTATTGGTGACTATCGATTAACGTTTTGTTTTTCAATTTGAAAAATTTCATCTGTTTTGGATTTTCTTCAAAATATATGTGTTTTAACGTTTGCATTGTTATAATTAAATTGAATATATATAAAATGAACTTTTTGATTTTTAACTGAAATATAAGAAAACATCGTAACACAAATAACCGCCAATTACCGTTACTACATAGACTTAATACAATATGCTGATAAGTTTTTTAGAACATCAGCAAAGAGAAAACTATTCATTAGACACTATCAATCATATTAATAGCTCCATGTGTCTCACTGACACACAAATCTCTAAGTCATAGTATAATTACTTATCTGTTTTGATATCAGTTTCTACTCTCCATCAAGCGGAATTGTTTGTAAACCTTTTTTTTTTAAAAAATTTCTAAGTCATACATTTCAATACTTTAAGCGATAAGAATAGAGTCGAACCCTGATTTACCGAACTCCTATTAAAGAATTTCGTGATTTAACACATTTTTCTTTTTCCCTGATAAATTGAAAGAAAAAGACCTTATTTAACGAACAATAAGCCCCGAATATCAATCTAGCCGAAAATTTTCTTTATATTAGTTTGAAATAGAAAAAAAATGGGGTTCTCAATTCAAGAGACATCTATTCTCTGGAGCAAAAAGAATACAAAAAAAAAACTTTTTTTCTTGTTTGAAGCAAATTTCGAAGGGAAAGGATGCAGTCCATTATTAAACTCTACAGGCTCGGGAAGTCATGAGTGTAACTTATCACGTGAGTTTTGAATAGGACAGGTCATTCATTTCTTATCTCATCCCACTCCACAATGCAGGGAATATTTCAAGAGTTATAAACCATTTGCAGTCTTTTTCAAGGGAAATGAGTGGGGTGGGGGGCGTCATTGTCGGATATCATGGAAATGGCCCATCTTAAGGAGCATATTTAGAGAGTTAAACATTCTAACATCAACAGTAAATTTTGTGATAAAAAAAATGGATGGTGAGGGGTGATTGTCGAAATGTGCTTCGAATCGGAAGATCCGCGAAACTAAGAGACAGAGACCAACGAGTGTTGTCCAAAAAAATTCGGAAAAATCGCACCAAAACCGATGTTACCCATACTCCAGGAGTTCAAACAAGCATCCGGAACTATTGTTTCAATAAATACTTTCCACAAGGAAGTACATATGCTTGGTTTCCATGGTCCTGCTGCCATACATAAAGCTTTAATTACGAACTGTAATAAACGTTACTCGGTTGAGGTGATGCAAGGAACTTCGAAATTGACCGTAAATGAGAGCAAACGTGTTTCCTGTAGTGATGAACCAAGGTACAATCCTTATCAATTGGATGGCAGAGTCCGGGCTTGGCGTTAGCCCGGGGAACGCCTTTTGCCCAAATGCATTCTGCTTTCGATAAAATTTGGTGGAGGTGGAATTATGGTCAGGGGATGTTCCAAGTGGTATGCACTGAGACCATTGGTCCCAATTCACGGTGAACTCAATTACGACTCCTACTTAACTATTACTAAGCAATGTGCTTCCTATGCTATGGCAATTTTAAGGGTTGGATCATTTTTACTTACCGCATGACAACGCCACTTATCATGTTGCGAGGTCTGCCATGGATTGGTACGATGGCAATGGGAGTGAACCGCCTAGTTTAGCCAGCCTTTAGTCCAGGAATGAATCCTATAGAATATATCTGGGGTGAGTTGGATCACCGGATTAAGGGGTGCAGCAGCCGTTCAATACCGGTGCAAAATCTTGCATGCCTTCATCAAGCTGAGTGGAAGAAAATACCACTGTCCATCAACCAAAAAAACCGGTAGAAAGCATGATCTGGAGAGTCAAGGCTTTAATTGCCTTTGGTGGAGGTTCTAACACAAATTTTTGAATATGAATAAGCTTCGACTCTTTTAACAAAGGTGTCTAATTATTTATTGGCAGGTAGTGTATAAGATATTAGCTATTTATCATGCATAAAAGTTATGATTAAATGAAAAATACAATGCAAAATGTTTTTAGCCGTAAGCTTTATTGAACAAAAATGACAGCTGAACAAGAAAAATTGCACATGAATTAAACTAACTACCCTGAATGAGTCTTTTTTTATTCGTTTCTATAAATGTATTTTATAACTCTTCTCATGAATTTAACCTACGACATCTTATCATTTTTTAAAATATTTCTCAAATAGATGGGGAAAAAACTTAAGAAAAAATATTTTCCAGACTCAACTGCATATTTACCTAATCTTTTGTCAAAAATCTTAAATTCCCACTCACACCGCCCTCTATTCTTAGCCCCATAGGACCAGCTTATGATACCCAAAACAATATAAATAAAATCATTAACTCACATATTTAAAAAAAATGTCTGGAAGCTTAGGATAATTTTATCAAAAAGTTGAAAGGTAAGGACAAATTTCTAAATCGCACTACTAATCTTCACAATATACACTCATGGGCAAAAAAATTAGCGCACTAAAAAATAATTGCTTGATAGTAACAAAATTTAGCATTAAGGTTCATGTCGGGGAGATATGAAAATAATTAGAAATGCAGCGTGATTGCGTTTAACGTCGTTCTCTGTGGAGTATAAAACGCAGGTAACCAAAACTTGTTTGAGTGTGCTGAATCGTTTACAATGCAGGAACCGAGGTAGACATGCCATTACGCCATTTTCGAAGACAATATGAGTAGCTGTCGCAGTTTGAGAAAGGAAAATCATCGGCATGATGGAAGCTGGGTGGTCAGCTAGGCGAGTAGCTCGTCAATTCGGCCGCTCTGATTGTGCTGTGAGGTGTTGGGACCAGTGGATCCGAAAGATGTCATTTACACGAAGACCAGACTCAGGACGCCCTCGACAGAACAGTCGTCGAGAAGACCGCCACATCGTAAGAAATACACGCGCACATCTAACTGCTTCATCGGCTGCCATCCAGGCACAGGCAGTACCTTCATTAGGGGCCTCTGTGTCTTCTCGAACCATACGAAGGCGCCTGGCTGAAGGACATTTGGGATCACGGTGCTGCCCACCCATTGACGCCTCCGTTTGGAGTGGTGTTGCGCACGAGGAAACTGGACTGCAGCGGTTTTCTTTATCGATGAATCCAGATTCAATTTCAGCACTGATGACAATCGTGTTCGTGTGTGGAGACCCCGAGATGAACGCCTCAATTCTGCCTTTGCTTTACAGCGACACACCGCTCCCACAACTGGTATAATGGTTTGGGGTGCCATTGCCAACAATACCCGGTCACCTCTAGTATTGATTCATGGCCCCATGACAGCCCAGCGGTATGTCCATGATATCCTGCAATCACATGTGTAGCCACACATGCAACGACTCCCAGGAACCATTTTTCAACAAGACAATGCTCGGCCTCACACGACAAGGGTGCCGCAAGACTGTCTCCACACTATTACTACACTTCCTTAGTCTGCCCGATCCTCAGAATTGTCTCCAATCGAGCATATCTGAGATTATTTGGGAAGGCGAGTTGGGCATCTGACAAGTTCGAACGAACTAAAGACAAGGTTACAGCAAATATGGAGCGAAATGTCTCAAGACATCATACAGAACTTGTATGCTTCAATGCCCGACTTTATCGCATCGTACATTTGCGCAGGAGGGGGTTGAAATGGGTATTAAATTCTCCTTTCTTTTGCCTTTTTCCCTGAAATAAATGATCCTTTTTCTTTTTTTTCTTATCATTTACTTATATCAAAGTAGTCATTACGTATGTAAAATTTCATTTTACTTTAGCGACTCCTTCTTGGTGCGCTAATTTTTTCATTCATGAGTGTATAACAAAAATCATCACGAACCTACCAAACTGGATAGCTATAGAAAATATTTCAGCGAAGACAATTCCATTCAAATGCCTTCCCTGAAACACAACTTAGATGGTAAATAAATGTAACTAGTGTATCATACTCAATTACATTAAAGAAATTTTTTTAAAAAAAAATTCATAAAAATGGCCATACCCTAACCAAATATTTTAAATTTTTCAACAAATATAGACTGATTAGCCTCATCAGTTCTATAGTAAAATAATCAGAACCACTGTGGAGTGCACAAAATGATCCTTACTTTTTAATATGGCTTTCAAACACAAATTTCAACAACCAATTTTGTGAGGCTATTCTAAGACAAACATCAGTGCTACTTTATTTTCATACCAAACTTCCTCTGTTACCCTTTCCTTACCATGTGCTGGCATTGTAGGTTTGAGCTACTGTGAATGATTACCACTTCCAAACTTGATCGACTCAAACAAATAAATTTGCAATCAATGGCAACTGTTCAACAAAGGAAGACATATAAGTTTTAGATGTTTGATCTTAAGCAATATTTCAAAAATTTAAACATTATATTCTAAATAGTTATCCAGTACATTTATAACACTCTTAAAAAATAGAATTAAAGCTATATTAACTGAACGTTTAGATTGGAAAGTTACCTTTTTTTCCAGAACTTCAAAAATAATGTTGCCCGCCAATGTTTTTAAGAAAGAATTTTTTTAAATGAGCATATTAAAAATCTGGAAAGAATGAAAAACATATACACACAAAAAAAGAGACCCACCATTCATTGTCAGTAACTAATTTTATTAGAAATAATACTTTTTAAATAAAACCACAAAAGTCAGCCAATACATTATTAGTATACTTCCATCTCATTTGTTTTTAATAAAAATAGACAAAAATTGCTATTGTAACACAAATATTAAGCATTAATTTTTTAAAGAAAAGTATCTCTCAATTCAGCAGAGGGTGTTTCGTAATAATATCGGGTATCCAAAAAGCATGGCTATACTTTCAAATATTTATTACAAAAAAGCAAACTAAGATATTTACTTACAGTTGTCTATGTTTATTGAGTCTAAAAGAGATTTCTGGGTCGGATCTATAAAAGGATTACATGATCAACATTCTAAATTCTTGATATAATTCGATTTTCCAATGCTTCAGTGTTAGATTTCACGTATTCTTACGAGAAGACCAATGTTGTTATGCCTAGAGATCTAGGTGAACTACATTGGTCAGTTTTGATTAAATCATTTTTGATTAAATCATTTTTTCAGTGAAAATTATGCATAATATATATATATATATATATATGCATGTTTGTATCTGTTCCCTTAAATGCCTCAGATTATAAATGATCATCACAGAAAGAATCAATCATACTTCAGTCATCATTGGTAAATGATTAAATTACCACTTTTTCAGTGAAAAATACGTACATAAGAAATATGTATATTTATACCCACTCCCTTAAATGCCTCAGATTAGAAATGATCATCATAGAAAGAATCATAATCATACTTCAGTCATCATTGGCCAATTATTATTAAATTACTTTCAGTGGAAATTACACACACACACACATATATATATTACACTAATTTTTGTATGATTATTACTTTTATGATTTTTTAAAAGCATATATATATATATATATATATATATATATATATATATATATATATATATATATATATATATATATATATCTTAATATTGTATCACAATTAATTTTATGCGGTTCTGCTCTCACCCCTCGTATTTGGCGGGAACACATTACTTGTTGATGCACTCCTGGCCATCGTTTACACTCCGAATTAGTAGGTTATGTTTTTGTTCATATGTTATTTAGATGATTTTTTAATATTTACATTCTACATATATAATTATTTCCTTTCCTCTTGGTACATAGTATGACAAATTACAGGTGAAGGTTGGCTGGCCACAAAACTTGTTTAAACCTGCAATCCTGGTTCCTAAGGCCAGGAGTTAGTCATTATACTACTGTGCCTTCTTCCTAATTTTAGTTATCTTAGGTATATGACTAATGTTTATTTTTATATTTTCGTTTATATATTTGTGTATATGTATAAATTTATATATATATATATGTGTATGTATATAATTATATATTGAATTTTTATATTGGATTATATATATGTGTGTGTGTGTGTGTATTTGTATCACTTTTTTGAATGCCTCATATTAGAAATGGTCAGCATAAAAAGAATCAATCATACTTCAGTCATCACTGGTCAATTTTGTTTAAATTATTTTTTCAGTGAAAATTATGCAGAATATATATACACGTTTGTATCTGTTCCCTTAAATGCCTCAGATTATAAATGATCATCATAGAAAAAATCATAATCATACTTCAGTCATCACTGGCGAATGATTAAATTGCTATTTTTTCAGTGAAAATTACGTACATAAGAAGTGTGTACATTTGTATCCACTCTCTTAAATGCAACATATTAGATATGGTCATCATAAAAAGAATCATAATCATACTTCAGTCATCACTGCCAACTATCAAATGGTAATTGAAACTCTGAACTTTGGAAAGAGTGATCTCAAATGCTAACCACTAAGCTACTGGGAGTTATGAAATTTTCAGTTTTTTAAATTTACTTCTGAAAAACATGTTTGGATTTTATATTTTTTCTTGTTTACTTGTAGCTTAGCTTCACACCTTGACCAAAACAATAATTGGGGTTGAATTGTTAGTAATGTGAAGTAACGAGACAAGCTTTTTTGCAACTAATACTTTGTTTCAAAATATTTAAATGTTATAAGTTAATATTTTACAAAAATGTAATGCATGAACTTGAATAACATTAAGCATTCTAAGTATTAATTGCAAAAATGTTAAATTGTTCGATTTTCATTAGTTTTATTACTGCATCTGAAAAGACTGAAAAACATGGTTATTTCTAAAAATACTATAAAATAAAATATTCATTGTATATGCTGATAGTATTGCACAATCATACCTCAATCTCAGGTTTTGACCCATTTCTAATACAAAATTAGAATTTGTCAATTATCAATTCATCTTTTAAAAAAAAGACTTGCTTTTAAAAGCTAAAGGTTAATATTTCTTACATTTTCTTGTGAGTAGCCTTCCTTCAATAGTAGCCTAAGCGCAGAACATAACTGTTGCAACTAACATGACTAGAAGTAGCTTTATAAGAAAAATTATGAATATTCGTTAATGTAGGGACGTATGTGAATTTTAAAAATGTCACATAAAATACTGATTTAAAGTTTTAAGTAAATTGTAAAAGTTCAAATTTAATTTCTAAATTAAAAATATAATTGTAAGAAAATATATGTAATTTAAAATGCTTCATTAAAAATTCATTTTTAAAACAACCATAATTTTTTTGTTTCAAATTCTATTGAACAGGTTTGAAGATATATGTGCAAAGTGAAAAAATTTTCTGAGAAAACTAATGTCAAACATAAAATATCCACCATGTTATTTTATTAACTGAAATAATAATTGAATGCATATTTAAAGTTATTTGAAGTTCCTGCATTCAATAAACAGCCATTATTTAAGTAACTATAAATAAAAACAAATATACTATGTCAATACTATAAAATAAAAGAAAACATCAAATTTCTTTCTTTCAAGCGAAATGTGATAACTATAAGTTTAAAATGTTCACAAATATTGCATATCAGAAATAATAAGTATTTTAATTTAGAACTACCTATTATAAACATTAAATTATTGTATTTAATTAGTAACATGAATGCCCCCCTTTAAATTCACTGCATGCATATGTTAATTCTTCTTTTACATTTTTATGAGTAGACTTTATATAACAGCATCCCTTTCACTTGTCACACTTCCTTCATATGGGGATGGAAATGTCAATCTGCAGTTTTAATCATTTTTATATCTATACATTTCACAAATTTTTTTCATGCTCACCCAAAAGTCAAGTCATGTGATTGTATAATTTTCAGTTGGAATTTATTACCATCATTTAAAAGGACAATTGCATCATTTGTAAAAGTTTCAGCAATCTTTTTACCATAACCTAAAGGGTTTGGGTTATATTAGTAAGTTTATGGATTTATTATTATTTTGTGATTAACCTTCTAGATATTTGTGTAAAAGTCAGTTCCGGTTTGTCAATTAAGGCGCTTGGGGCTGGCGCCCAGATCAGCTGAACATAACCAGAATTTCTGGTTACATATTTTGATCAGTCAGTACCAAGGGGGCCCATAGATCTTCTGCACCAGGGCCCGAAATGATGTTAAAATGACAATGGAAAAAGTTTAGGCTGTGATAGAACATTGAACATTGGCTTTATGAAATTCACTATTGTAATTGGGAACTTGTAGTGTTATGTTTAAAAATACTAACAATACTCTCTAATAATTTAGCTTGGTATTTAAAACAAGAATTAGGATCCACAGGATAAAAATTGTGAAACAGTTCGTCATTTAAACAAGGATAGAATATACAGATACAGCAGCTTTCTAAATATCTGAAAAACATGCTCTTAATTTTATCCAGTTAACATTTCCATACTATGTTATAATCAGGTTAATTGTATCAATTCATCTGCCCATTTCCCTATTCTTATAATCAAGTTTGAAGACCTTTTGTTTCAGTTTTTGTAAACGACCACCCATTCTTCTTTCGACAAGTCCAACACATTGAATTTTTGCAATTGGAATATCTTCTCCATATGAACTAGATGCAGCAACAGATGAAAATAATTTGTAATCACCATCACCAATGTAAGATGTACTTTCTGAATATTGAACAAACCATTCCCACAGTTTCCATCATGCCAGTTGAGCCATTATGGTTTTTCTAACTCTTTTTTTTGCGGAACTAATTTTTTATTATGTATGTTATACGCTCCACAACTTCTTGTTACGGTTTCTAAATTGCATCAAATAAGATTTTAGCACCTAGTAGGTTTCAATCCAAATTGGCAGCTTAACATTATTACTCCCAACAAAGATTTTAAGGTAGTAAAATTGCATTGTTTTTATAAAAGTAAAAAATATAAAATTGCCAATAATGTACCAACCATAAAATCCAGTATATAATGTGCACTTTGAACACAAAAAATGCAATCGAAATTTACTGATGCGCGTTATACGCCAGATATAAAAATGATAGCTTCAAAAATAAAAAAAGATGAGCATAAAAAATCTAAACTGCTACATAGATTGAAAAAAAAATGACATACCTAATGATTTTAAAGAGTTATTGCAGTATAGAGGTATACTGTATTTTTTTCAAAAGTCAAGAAGTTACCTTGAATAAATGACTTAAAAACATAAGAGCATTGCACATATAGATTTCTGGTTCCATTGTGAAAAAGAGGATGCACATTACACAGCGAATATACCTAAAAATTAAGAAATGTAGCTTGAAAGTATAGGTGTGCATTATACATCAGAATTTATGATACATTTTTGTGGATAATAACAAAAAAATAACAAAGATTTAAAAGAATAGAATACAAGGAATTTAGAAATGTCAGGGCAAGAAAAGCAAAATACATGAAAAATGAAAAGTGGGACATAAGTAAAAAAATGAATAATTAATTTCAATCTGAAAGAGAAATGAATATAAAAAATAATAATTAAGATTGTTTGTGGAATGTGCCAAATCCAATACCCCTTTCTAAACAATGCATCAATCAAATCAATTGAATATATCATTTCAACGATTTCTCATAGAAACTTCGGCAGTTTAACTGTTTCTTCTGTCTTCTATGTGAAAACCTGAATAAAATCAATAAACACATCTGACACACTGTTGGGAGAATCAGCAGCAGTTTAAAAAAAATTATGATTACCCAATCAATTCCAACAAACAAGTAATGTTTAAAAAAATCAAATTAAAATTAAAATGCAAATTTGCTGCAGTAGTTTCCGATTCATTGTTTTTTTTCTTTACCAGGAATGTAATTGCCATTCCTGAAATTAACAGGAAGCCTCAAAATTTAAAAAAAAATGAAAGACAAATTATATATAATTGATATCAATAATAATTAGGGGAGACCTGTGTACCTAGGGCCATTTTTTTTTCAATGGACAAAAACAGAGCCACTAGCCTGTTTAAAAATGTGAAATTGATATGCACTCCTCCTTATACTAACTTTCATCCAATTAGAGTTAATATAAGTACTTAAAATAATAAATTCTGTGAAATAAAAGCTTTTTAAAAAACTTCACAATATCATTGTACCTAGGGCCTTTTCCTGAAAATTAGGTTTCACTCAGTAATCAATAGAAAATAAATATACACACATGTATTTAATAAAAGAAACAATATCAGTCAGCTCATTTATTGATTTATCATTAACTATTTAAATGGCAATGTGCCGAATTATTAATAAACTGCATGTATTTTCGTTCCACATTATAATTTTAAAAACTTGTTTCAAAAGTTAGCTGCATGCACTGTGGCTCTGAAGCACCAACAGATTGTGGTTTGGGTAATTTAAATACAATATTTCTGATGTCAATTTCATAAGTTTCTTCTTTATCAAACCGAAACTTATCTGAATGAGCAATCTTCTTCAAAAATTTTACACTGTAAAGCTCTCCTTTAACATCTACTACTTCTGCCACATAAAAATGTTCGGTTTTTTTTTTGCCTTGTATTCTTGTTAAACAAAAATCCCCTTTTTCAATAGCATTCCTTACTTCATCAGTGGAATTAGAATCTTCAATATTTGATAATACTTCAGATGAATTTTCCTCAATTTCCAACTCAGTTTTTTTCACAAGTTTTCTTTTTTTTTGGCTATTTTAATTGCATATGTTGTCTCTATTTCCTCTTTTCAGGAGTGTCAATCAGGATTCTACATCTCCCTTGTTTTCGGCCACCTCTGTTGGATTTGCTTCGAGATTTTGCCTTAGGAAAAGGTCATATCTGTTCAGGTGTTACACAAAAATTGGGGTTAGATGTAGAAGGCCCTGCATCTGAGATATCTGATAGGATTCACTGGCCATATACCAGACACACGAAAGCCAGCCAGAATGTTGACAGGAGTAAAGGCCAAAGGATAAGATGTGCCAACATTCTCTGCAACATTATATTTGGTGATTGGTTTTGCAGGGTTTGTTAGCATCCAATTACTACATGCTGAGTTGTAGTATTTTTTAAAGGGACCAAACACACTTCTATCCAATGGCTGAAGCTTATGGCTAGTATGTGGAGGGAAAGTAAGCATAACTATGCCGTGGTTTTTGGCCAAAGTGATGGCTTCAATGCTTACATGGCTTTCGTGGTTGTCCAAGAGTAATGACACTGGCTGATTAACTGAACATTTAACGTGAGAAATACAATGTTTTAAAAATTCAACAAATATTTTGGCATTCGACCAGCCACTAATGTGTGCTGTTCCCACAGTTCCTGGAGGTGCACCTTTTAGCATGTGGTTTTTAAAGTTCACCCTTGGAAAAAGCATCATTGGGGGAACAGAATTTCTTACAGCATTTATACTACAGATTATAGTGATATTAGTTCCTCTTTCTCATAAGGTCCTGCTGCCAACCTGTTTCTCGCCTTTTGGAGCAATAACTTTCACCGGTGTGTGCACTGTCATATAATGCCTGTTTCGTCCATGTTATAAATACATTCAGGCACAAACTGATATTTCGACAATACCTCCTGATATTTGGCAAAAAAAGTATTAGCATTTGTTTTATTAAAGCTGGTAGCTCTTGCCAAACTTGTGGCTTTCTTAGTGAAAAAACCTTACTTCTTTTCAGAAAATCAATGTACCACTGATCGCCAGCCTCACCATGTGCATCCCAGGATTTCGGATATTTTTTTCCATTCGATTTTGCATATTCAAAAGCAAGCTTTTTAACTTGTTGTTTTGACAACCCGAAATGCATATTACATGCAACGATAAGGTACTGAACAAAACCACTCTCTTCCTCTTTACAGAACACTATCCAAACAGCACTTCAAAAATGCTTTTTCATTATTTTATCTTGTTGGACCAAATTTTTTAATTTATAAACATGAAATATCAGCAGTAATTGCAGAAGCTTCACACTTTTTCCCAAAATTTGGATATTGTATAGATCCAATTATAAACTAATATTGCTTTGCTCACCAATTATTTGGAACAGAGAGCATTTCACATATTTAGCATTTTATTCATTAAACTCTCCAATAATGAAAGTAAATACACCTTCTGCAATTAACAAAGTTGTGCTTCAACAGGAGTTTTTCTTAGCTAATTTTTACTGATTACAAGCCTCTCACAATTGTAGTTAAAGTTTCAAATAATACATTAGCCAAAATTTGTTGTTCTTTAATATCAATTAATTCTTTTGAAATTGCTTATACCTCAAAATCTTTCAAGCATTGATTTTTTTAGCCATGTGCTGTTTTCAGAAATTAAGAATTACTGGGAAAACAAAAACAAAAATATAACAGTTACCCAAGAACCAGGGAAAGAAACCCTAGCTGCCAGTTAAAACAGAATTATGCCTAATAGACCTATTTTGTGGCAGCGTGAATTTGTGCTGTAAGATTTGCAATAAAACAACCAGTAAAATCCTAGTCTGGCACACTGCTGTTTTTGGCATCATTTTTTTTCGCCAAATGGCGCCAATAACCCCTGTTTCAAAAAATGACGTCATGGAAGAAAACGAAAAAAAATCAGGGGTTGACGGTCTCAGTCTAAGAAAATGGGGTTTCCGTAGTCAGTGCCGGAAACGAAGGAAAAGGGGGAGGGTGACGGTCTCAGCTCTTGTTCAAAAATCCTAAAAAACGGGGTTTCCGTAATGGCGTCAGGGACGCTGAAAACACATGTATTTACACAAAAGCATAAAATAAAGAAAAGGGCAAAAATTTTCTACGAGATCAAGGCAGTAAAATAAGGGAAAAACAGCATTTTAAAAATTGTAAAAAATCTCTTGCCAAACCAATACCTGGTTAATCGCAAGATCACACAAATACTCAATCTACTATGACTAAACCACATACCTTTTCTTACACTCCGGCAAACAAAGTGGGGATTCTCTTTCGACTGTACTCGACGCCATTCAAAACCATCAATCGTACCCTTCGTTCAACCAAAAGCATATCCTTTTACACTTCTGACACTCATATCTGAGGGAATTAATCCTTCTTTCATAACCCAACCTAAAACAGCCTTATTCCCTTGCTCTCCAAGCAAAACAAAAATCCTGTGGTTGCCTCGCTTTCAAGCAATTTTATTTCGCAAGCCATTCTAACCGGTGGAAAATCAAGCCAAAAATCGGAACACGTGGGGAAGAAAGTAAGAGCAGGGGTGAACCACTCGACGTGTTGCAGCAGGGTCAAGGGCGAAAATGGACGTTGTCCACTTTTCACCCGATTTTTTTGCTTGACCGGTTTTAGGGTTGCCATATGTTAGCCACCGGACTGGACAATCCGGAAGGGTTGCCATATTGTAAATTTTATTGCCAAAATTTTTGGCGCCAAAGATTTTGTCGCCAAGCAGTGTGCTTGACTAGGATCCACCCAAACAACCAAATTTCTCTCTTCTCATCTCTGAAAACAATTTTCATTTTTAAGTTGCACTTATCATATTATGATGGCCGAAATGAATGAAATCTTAATTAAGAATAAAAAAAAATTAGAGCACTTAAAATAAACAAATAGTGTGGATTTAGCAATCTATTTGGCCCATAAAAATTGAAAGCAAAGCCCCCATAATTTTTTAAAAAGAGAACCTGGGGTACTCACCATTAATGTTGAGATAAACTATAGAATCTAGACAATGCAAAGTATGGAAATTGTTAAACAAGTAAGAAAATTAAATAGCCATAAAGTCAACCAACACAAATTAACAAAATGTACAAAAAATAAAAACACATCACTAAGCATAAATAAAAGTACCCATATTATAACGTAATTGCCCAACTTGACAAATATTAGATATCAGTATCATACTGATATCTGATTACAGCCTTTTTTGTGATGAATTTTACAATTTTTTAGATAAGCAGGTAACTTTTGCTTCATTTCCAGGAAGGACAGCTCTTACAGTAAAAAAATAGCACTTGTGAATCCATCAATCACATTTCCAATATGTTTCCTATAACAATATATAGTTTCGTTCAATTTATAGATTCAAAAAATTAGTTAAAATAATTCACCCCCACCAATAACTCGACATTTTAAATCTTTTTATTTACATCACTGTTGATTGATTGATTGAAAGGTTGAAGGGGATATAGAGCAACACAGGCTATGATCCCTCAAAAAAAAAAGACAAGACAAGAGAAATCCTAATAGATTAGTAGATATCGAATAATTTCATTCCCTTCAAAAAAACTCTGAAAATTGATTTATTATTCATTGCCCTTTCCAAAACATCTCTAAATGTAATAGTGGAATGTGGATCAATACGAAGAATAGACCAGAGATTGTTACGATATGCCTAGTATATCTAATACAATTTAATATAATGTGGTCCAAATCATTTATACGTTTACATGTAATACACATTGCATTATCCTGTAAATTAAATCTATGTAGAAGGCCTGGAGTAATAATCATTTTATTGAAGATTCGAGTGCTTAAGATTTCTTCTCTTCGATTATCTGTCCACTTTGAAATGATATCAATGGTTGGAATATTTCCCAATTTTTCAAAATATTTGCTTGAGTAAAATGTTTCATTGATTTTTTGAATTCTATTTCGATATATATTTTTATGAATGCCGTCTGAAGCAATCCAGTCAATGTAAACATTGGACTCCGTGACCGATCTTGCGAGATTATCCGCCTGCTCATTCCAAACAATTTTCGAGTGTCCCGGAGTCCAAAGTAGAATTAACTGGTTAGCGTAGTTAGATAGCATATAAATTTTGTTAGCAAGTCTATGAATTACTTTATTGGATTTGATCGAGAAATTTTGAAGTGCAGAAAGAACCGAAAGACTATCCGATAAAACAAGTAAATTTACATTAGATTCCACCAGATCATCTAAAGCTTGACAAATGGCCAAAGTTTCTGCAGAAAAAATGGAGTTATAATGGTTGATCCTGTAAGCAAATGAAGATTTTTTTGATATACCTGCTATCCATGTAATTTGGTCATTTTTTGAAGCATCAGTAGCTATAATGAAAAACTTCTGAAATTCCCGTTCGACCGTTTCATCAAATAAAACACTTATTGCAGGAATCGGTAGATTTTTATCCTGAAATTTGAACCTATTGGTATAAATTTTACATGGAAGGTCTAAAAAGGTAATTAATCTGGGAATTGAATTAATTTGATCACCACCAATATTTAAATCTTGCAGCACACTAATGATATAATTTTTATCTTCTTCTAAAACATTAAGATGCAGTGCCTCTGGGTTGTTGCAATAAAGAGGAGAGAAATCACTATTGGAGATTTGAGTAAAAAAGAACTTGTTTGCCAATCTTCTAATTTTATCTGACAAAATCTCTTGCCCAGCCAACTTGAGTAGCACAATATTTGGGGTCCATTGAGGGAGACCTAATGCTATTCGGAGGGCTTTTGTTTGGATAACATTAAAAGGCTTTAATTGATTTTCAGACCATTTATTTATTATGTGACAAATATAATAAAAAACACTGCATATGCTGTTATTGACTAAATGAGATCTCTTGATCTCGGCCCATAGTGTTTATATGCCATACCTTTTAGTGCATTAATCCTTCTCAAGGCTTTACTGCTTAGTTGATTTTTAATATATAAATTTTTACAACGTTTAGAAAAAAAACCTCCTAAATATTGAATAGAAGTTTGCCATTGTAGGGGAAATCCAGCCAACAAAATATTAGGAAGAGTATAATTTCTTTTATTTGATAATTCAGCTATTGTACATTTCTCTGGGCTTAAATTTAATTTCCAATATTTACACCACTGGAAAATTCTTTCCAGAGTATTTTGTAGTTTTTTGCAAATAACAGCAAGGGATTTATGAGAGCAAAATATAAAAATTTCGTCAGCATAAACCAGGCATTCAACTTCCGATTCTGGGTTTCAAAAATATCATGCATGTAGATAGTATATAAAATAGGAGATAGAACACTGCCTTGGGCTAGGCCTTGTGGAACAAGTTTTTTGGGAGAAAAATAACCCCTCCATTTTATGTGGAAGGATCGAGATGTGAGAAAGTTATGAATCCAATTTGCTATATTTCCTGTTATACCAATTTGTAAACATTTATAAATAAGACCATCCACATAAACAGAGTCATATGCACTTTTAATGTCTAAACTTATTTCTACAAAAAATTTCTGTAATTTTGCATTCATTATTGCTTTATGTACCAGATAAGTAGCACTTCTGCTATCTTTGAAAGGAACGAAACCATAATGTTGGGGATGAAGTTTTCTTTCTTTAGTTAAATAGTAAGAAATCCTATTAGCCAAAATTCTCTCAAAAGTTTTTGAAAATACAGAAGTCAGAGCTATTGGTCTGTAGGAAGATATCTTAGTTTTAGCTTTACAAGGTTTCGGAATCGGGAGAAGGATTGCGCATGCTTCCAAGAATCTGGAACGATTGCATTATCAAATAATTTTTGGAAATATCTTAATATTACATCCCTTTGACCCTGATCAAGATTTTTTAAAGAAAATTGCTGTAACATGATCCGCCCCAGGAGTTGTATTTTTGAATTTTTATTGCACTATGCAATTCAAGAATATGGAATGGTTTGTTAAGAAGGTTATTTTTTTTGTCGTAGAGAAAATCCAAAGGAAGCGGTTCATGATAGGCATTTTTAGATGCAAAATAATCTGCAAACATATCTGCTTGCAATTGAGGATGAGTGATAAACCTATTATTAAGCTGAAGAATATTAAGTTTTTGATCCGTGTCAGTAACTGTGGAAAATTTTTTCAGAATATTAAAAAACATCTTGGGATTAGAAATATTATTTTGCATATCTTGTCCCAGTACATTCTTTTGGCATTTTTAATGTAGAATCTAAGCTTGCTCGCATATTGTTTATATCTGATCCATAATTCAGATGAAATTTCTGTAATAGCTCTTTTCCTAAATATTTTTTTAAGCTTATAGAATTTATAACACGTACTATTCCACCATGGTGGGAAGGATCTATTCGAGACTTTAATTTCCCTAATATTATTAGCAATGACTTGCGATATCTTATCAGAAAGATTCTCAGAATTAACTTCAGGATAATTGAAAATAAAATGCGTTTGGTTCATAACTGCTTGCCAGTTTACTTTTAAAAATTCGTTTATTTGAATTGAGGAGAGAAAGCTCTGTAATAATTGGACTATGATCACTTTCAAAGGAACAATCTAAAACATAACTATTGCAGTATCCACAGATATGCTTGAAGAACAAACTGTGAGATCTATCAATGATGTTGCATCTGCTGAACTTCTATAGGTGGGAACAGTCGTGTTAAGAACCAAATTAGAATCAGTAATCCATTCAACGAATTCATTACTATACCTTGAAATGTGATCCGATCCCCACATCGGGTGATGAAGGTTAAAATCACCAAAAATAATCATAGGAGCCATCAGGGATTCAAGAAAAGATTTGATTATTATAATATTAAATCCCCGTGGAGCATAAATATTTACAATATAAAATGAAATATTTCGAACATGTATTTTAATTGCGAGGATTTCTAATTCTCTGGTTTGTTGAATCTGTATAGGAATCTGTTGTGCAGAAATATTGGAAGGAAGAGCAATTAATAAACCACCACCTGATCTGTCTTCTCTATCTTTTCTAAAAATGATTTTATTTGGAAGATTTATATTATCGTGAATTGATAAAAAGTTTCTTGGAAAACCCAGATATCTGCTTCAGAAAAGGAGGGATATTTAACTAAATGAATTTATTTTTGAGGCCTCTACAATTCCATTGAATTATATTCATAAATACTGAAGAAAAAATTAACTAGAACAAACTATCCTCCCTTTGAGGAAAGAAAACCAAACTAATGAAGACAATAATTAGCCCCAAAACAAAAACTTGAATAAAAGAAACATATTTACAAAACCCATCTTACTTCCGTAATTATCCCCTGTCCATGTTATTGGATGCGTCGCTTTCACTAGAAGCGCGTGTTTTACGGATTGAGGATTTGTTACCAACAGCTTTTTTTTCCGCAACGGGGAGTGACTTGATTTCCCCATTTCAAAAATCTTGCTAAGGTGAGAAAGTACACAGACTCCATTGTTTTTTGAAAAGCTTCCATAATTAAAGTGGTTTGCTTTTCCAATATTGCTTGAAAAGATGTTAGCATGTTTTCAAGTTTTTTTCCAGATAGTCTTGCATATCTAGATTAACTGTATTAGTCTGGATTACTGCAGAATAAGATGTCTTTTTATTGTCCCGGAACCTTCTTCGCGCTTCTCCCAATGTAAGATGTTGCTCACATTTCAATTCTAATATCTTTTTTTCTTTTATATATTCGGGGCAATTTAATGAGTTAGCTGGGTGATCACCTTTGCAATTTATGCATCTTGAGTTATTAGAGCATTGTCCAGAATGTGAATCACCACAGTTGATACATATTGCAGTTTTTTGGCAAAATCTAGTAGAATGAAGAAAACTAAAACATGTTGTACATTGTCTGGGTTTATCGATAAAATTTTGAATCCGATGATTGATGAACCACAGTTTCTCAGTTTCTGGTAGAGTTGTCCCGAGTATTGTAATTAATACTGGTGAGAATTGTTGCTGTGAACCAGTTTTAATAAATCTTCTCATCTCTATTATTTCAAAATTATTAGTTTCTTGTAGCTCTTTTGCTATCTCATTCAGAGATATATCGAGTGGTATTTCATAAATAAGGAATCTTGACGTGATTCCCTCCCAAAGAATATTCGTTTTAACGGACACATTTGAAATTTTCTCGAGAGTATTTGTGCTGCACATACTGGGTCTAGCGTAGAGAACCTTATCTTTCCATTACGAGTAAAAGACATACTTTTTATGTTTTCATGACGAGCAATTTTTTTTCTTTATTTCTGCATTTAAAAGCTGTGGGTTAGACTTTGGAATCTGAGAGGATCCTTGACTATTTTCAACCAAGATATTGATTTAAGATATAATTCTTTGTCCAGCTCGTAGAATAATTTCCGCGTCCCTCAGAGAAGATCTGAAAAATTTTGAAAATCCTGTTTCCATTGTTAAACTATTATCGATTAAGGGTTGTTCAACATCAGAGACGATGAATCTAGAGCGACTCAGCTTGAGTCTTTTTTCAAATCAAAAAACCAGAGAATAATAGAAATTGGAAAATTACCAAAAAACAGAACCAAAAGTAGGGAAAAAACCCCTCTTTCTCTGAAAAGGGAACCAAAAATAAAAAAAGAATGATACAACCTGTTAAGACTTGAGAAAATGAATACACCACTATCAACCTTTCAACCGACCACCTTCAACCTTTCAACCGACCACCTTCATCCGATCCTAAATTCGAATCCACCTCGAAATGACCATGAAACGGAGCGAAAAAAAAACTACACTTTCACTTTCCCTTCCGATTCCTCTATCCTACATCACTGTTGCCATTCACATAAAACCATAAATCTTTTATTTACAAAATCGTTTCAATACAAATTGAGCTGTTTCATTTGTTAATATAAACTTATCAGAGCTTTAAATTTATTTTAGTTTAAATATATATATTAAATTATATATTATGATTATGAATAAGATATTATGACTAAGATATGACATGATATATGAAATTTTATTAAATTTGTAACAACAATACACACAGCAATACGAGAAGCAAAACCATAGATTTGCCATATTCCATCTCCATCTATAACAAAATCTAAAGAATTTGTCATGGTAATTTCTTCAACTTCTTTACTACTGTGCAATTGTAGTTTAATTATAAAACTAATGTGAGAGATTTCAGCAACTGTGGTAGAGGATAGTCCATGAAACCACAGAAAGTTGTCATTGCTGCATGACCATCTCTATATATATAACTCCTTACACAAATTCTATATTGATTTCGAAAATTTTTTAGCTTATTTAAAATTTTTAACTTTTAAAAATAACATAAGACATTCAGTTCTTGCATTTAAATGAGAAAATATTTGACAAACTCTCAGAATACATTTTTCTGCAGCTAAAGTGCAAAATAGGGGGCTTTGAATTTGGCGATTTTTATCTGAATATGATGGTGAGATAACGAATTCATTCTAGCAAACTGTATAGTTTGATAACCCTTGATTTTTGATTAATTAAATAATCGATTAATTAATTGATTCAATTTGATCTTTATAATTAATTTGGGTCCATTACAAGCATTTATTGGAGAGAAAATTTAAAACAGAAGGGATTATTACTGTTATTTTCATAATCTTTCATGTATTCGAACAGAGATAATATTTTTTATTTATTATTGTTTAATATTAATAATGCAACGATCAAATAAAGTTAAATTTTTTTAATTAGTGAGATATTTGATTCTTAGCTCTTTCACTTAGTTTTTGCAAGTCGATCTCATTGCAATTGAAAAATAGAAGCAATTTGATAAATTAGAAATAGTTATAGGATTTATTTGTTACGAAACACTACTCTAAAAACAAAAATATTGCACAAAAACAATCTTATTTTGTAAAGTTGTAATGACTCTCACAGGCCGCATGCGGCCTGGGAGTAGCAGGTTGGTCACCACGGTGTAGACACACTGTGGTGAAAGCCACCGAAGCGACCTCATTGAGTGTACAAAGAAGCACTTTTTGCCGATTGTACTATTTTTATTCCTAAGCCGTTCAGAACCAATGCCACACATACGTTATCACGTCTTTCTCCTTGTACCTACGGTAACATACATGTGTGATTGCACTTACCCTGCTCTGAGGCCCATGTCATACCAGAGTGATCTGAGTGTGGAACTTTTTTAAATAATTTTCACAAGAAATTAGAGGGCAGTTCAAGAGCATTTTTTAAAATAATATTTCCCAAAGCTTTGAACTTTTATATGGGCTCTCGCATCCCCGAGATTTTTTAATTAAATCCAGGATATTTATGAATGTAAACAACTGCACATGTTTTTCTCTTTCTAGAGAATCGGACATTTAAAGGTTGGTGATTTATTGCACTCTGGATTTCTGTTTATATTTTGACTAATTTGAAAAAAGATGGAAAGCTTAGTAGTTTATTGGGCATCAGACATTCCTAATAATATACTCATGTCCAAAATTCAGGTCACAAACATGCTCTTCGTCATAATTTTAAAATGCTTCCAGTAAAACTGATAGAATTCGTATTTTATACATTTTGAAGAATGGATAGATCAATATCAACCTTCAGTTTAAAGAAAAAATGTGGTTTAGGGTTAGTTTTTGTAGAACTAAGGAATTGAAACCATTCGAGCATATGAGAATTTTGCCTCCAATTTGTGTGTATAGCATTAAAATAAACAAGTTACTCAACTTGTACAATCAGAATGACTTCACATTATGTTTGGGTAATTCCTTGAGGTGGAGAGCCATTGGCAGGCTTGAAACTGGCCAGTCTCAAGTGGAGGAGGCTCGATGATTTCATTTGGCTTGTAAGTAGTCTCCCAGTTATAGAATCAATTCCAAATAGGTGGTTCTGTCACCTCGAAGGTGAGCCAAGTTTGCTACAGAGCATAGACATCTGTATAGGATCACTACTTGTCATTAAGCGCGCAACAACATAGGTGGCAAACAGCTTCTTAACTTGATCGTGACCTTGCAACTGCATGCGGAAGAATTTCCAAGCAAATAGTCTACAACCATCTTGAAGAGACTGACTTTGATTATGGAGCTAAGAGCATCATTCATTAACAACAGCAGCATAACGTACACCCCCCGCATAGTGGGAGGTTCAGATTCTGTGGAGCCCACAACCTGACTCAAGCTATCTACATCTTTTGTAAGATCAGGCTCGGTGCCTTAAACCTGACACTTTACAGGAAGGCCCTTATATTCTCCGTTACGCCAGTGGGGGCATTACAAGAATATGGGCGTGTTCCTTTCAGTGATGAGACGAAACGCACCAAAAGGCTTTCGTCGAGGCTTCACCTGGAGAATCGCTTTCATCCCTCCTACGTAACAAAACTCGACAGATTTGGTGGCAAAGGAATCATTGTGTTTAGTTGCATAATGTTGGGCAGTCATCAGGAATTTATTTACCCTATTATTTAACCAAGCGAGTGTTTCCTTACTCAACGTCTCGTTGAATACTATTTTCTCCAAAACTGCCATACAGGAACATAAATTCTATTCGGAATATTAAGGGAGCGATTTTAAGTGGTGAGGGTCATAAGGGTGGGGAGGAATATTGTATGAAATTGTATAATATACCAACGAGATATAAGTATATATCTCCAGGTTGCGAGCCAGTGTCACGGCCGAATAATCGTGTCAGTGACTCAGTGGTGTTTGAGGTAGTAGATGAAAATTTGGCAGGGTTCTTGTTTGTGAAAAGAGGAGGATAGACTTGGATTGTCTTGTTTACGTGCGTAACATGTAGGACATTTCATTTAGAATTGGCATCCTCATTGCCCATTGACACCTTCTTGTTGACGTTGTGACGAGAAGGAGGGAAGAGGCCACGAGTAATTTCTTCAGATAACGGAACACATTTTCCAGGTGCACATTGAGAACTAAGTAGCATTGACCGTGGAAAATTTTTGAAACTAATGGTTATACAAAGAATAATTTGTAAATTTAATCCTTCCACAACCGCTTGGGAGAGGTTTGTTTGTGTGTTAAGGCCGTTGGCAGAATTTCAATAACTTTCTTTTCCAACAGATGGCGTTGTTTGCAACTCGGATGACGTCAATAGCGATAAAGCTTGTTATCTAGTAACCTACCATTACTATAGCAACAGGGTGGGGTTTAGAAATGATTGACAGATATTTTTGGCATGAGAACGCATGCGCTGCTTGATAACTAGATAGAGCAGAAAAAAAAAAAAAAAAAACGTCTCGGAGGGAGGGAGATTGTTAAGCTTATGGGGGAGGAAATGGATGAAAGAGAGTTTTCCACTAAACGTTTCTCGTTTCAAATAAAGTTCTATTACTGCCGCACAAAAATGGGTGCAATCTATTTTTTTAAAGCCGTACTAGTGGATTTTAATTTTTTGACAAATAATTTGGTAGATCTTCAGCTGAAATTTAGAAAAATATTTTTTCTTCCGAGTTTCATAGGATTTTTTTTTATTTATCTTTGCACAACCTAATTTTCTTCGTTTGATAGAAATATGCGAAATTGTAATAAATTTTGTCTGCTCGTATCTCTTAGATACAAATTGAATTAGAAATTGCCATAGAAGGATGCTTATCATAGAAACAATCAGCTTTGATTTGAATCTTTAAGAAAAGGAAATCTCATTTTTCTTAGAAAATATTCACTAGAGCACAATTTTGTCTCAGTCCTTTTTTAACAACATTCCATTTCTTGTTTTACAAATTAATATTATTTCCAATCAGGGACATAGTTACCGCCGTATTAATTATATGGATCCCTAAGCTTCGAGAGTCCCAAAACGTGTAAGTAAAAAATCGCAGAGGGGGGCCCCAGGAAGGGCTTCCAAGGAACTTTGTACAGGCCCACTCGGGACCACATAAATTATTATATTCATCGAATTAATTTCCAAATTATAAGCTTCATTTTTGTTTCCTAATCTGCATTATTAGCATTTCGGTCAAAGTAGGCATATGCAATTTGTATTTATTATACATGATCTGCGTTTGTATTCTTATAATGTTATTTTTAGTGTAGCCGCTTATAAGCGCAGGATAAAATAGGTCCATATTTTGCTTACGCATATTGGTGAGGCCTCTGAAGCTTGGGAACCCCGTATCATTGATACGGCAGTAGCTATGTCCCTAATGCCTGGCCCAACGATTAATAAGCTCGATTGGGAAATAGCAAGAATGTTTTTGCAACTAAGAGAAATTAATTTTTAAACTAATTTAATGAATATAATTAATTTAATAGAGGACAGTGAAATTTGTGTCGTATTTTAATGAATTTCAAATATCATTACAATAAATGTAAAAAAAGAAAATATAGAAAGAACTGAGATTTTACATGTATTATAGATGAAATGCTTCAAATGACAATTTTCAATGGGAAAATATGTGACCAATATCATAACAGATTATAATTTATACAGTTAAAAAGTTGAGTGGACTCAAATTTCTAATAATTTATTTTCTGCTCTCCGCAATCTTTGTGATTTTGGACGAGAATTACGATACGGATGTTTTTTAGGTCTCGTGATGAATGAGCTTCCAAATATAAATACATGTCTCAAATTCTCATTTGTTCGGATTATAATTACAAGGTTGAACGATCACTGAGGCACATGATCTCTGATGCAGTCTTCATCCCCTACCTTTAGATTATGTTGGGCTTTGTTGATAGAGCTTGCCATGTGATTGAGTGGGTACTGAAAATTTAAAAATAAAAATTAAAGATTTCAAAATAAAGGTTGAGAATTAAAATTGCAACCTTAGAAAATTCAAAAATAATTGTAGGAGCTATGAGTGTTGGATTGTTCGGATTAGAATCCCGAAGCCTTACCGAGAAAAAGAAGAAGCTAATTTTGAGTGCAAAATCTATTTTGCTGTATACGATGTAATTCAGGATTCGAGGAATGCGTATTTATTCGAATATCGGCAAACAAAGGAACGACGAAATTATCCGTTTTGTTATATTTAATTTAATTGCACTTTTTTTCATTTAAAAAATTACCACCTTGAATATTTTGATTAAAATATAATATTGCATTTTATGGCTAACTGTAATGTGATAAAACTGTTTAATATTTTTGAAAAATATGTAATTATCTTTATATGAATAATGATTTGTCTAAAAAGAAATGATTTAAATTGATTACATTTCAGCTTTCATTTTTATAATAAGCCCATAAAATGAAATAATGTAGTAAATATACATATATGCAATAAAAGTATGTTAATCATTTAATTTAATGTAACTGCATGCAGATATACATAACAGTAATTTACAGTAAAAAGATTTCAGCATTGTTGAGAGTTTGACCCAAAACCCGCCATGTAGAGAAGGCCAAAGCAAATTGAATATGTCGAGGTTCAAACGTCCTCCATTTGGTATGGTGTTTAAGTTAGTAGAGGATGGGGCTAGCTCAGGTATCGTCCTCGTCGTTTGATTATGGTTCATAATTAAGAGATCGGTTGCCAAAAGTCCTCGATTAACAAAAAAAAAAAGGACAACGTTAATATTCACCCACTCAATCCTTATTAAAAGTTATATTTTTATGCTATTAATAATTGTGCAAAACTTGTAATAATTGTGCGGTTATTGAAAAAAATATTTAAGTAACATCGTAACTTATACACTGGTGTGCAAAAATTAAGGATGAAGTCGAAAAATTAGCATATCAGCTGAACGAAGAGGCAGAGCGGACAGAAAGACCAATCAGGAGATTAAGTAAGGTGATGTACGGTAGCACATGCGCAGATATGCAGGTAGACGTAAGGGGGGGAGTGTCTCAGTAGTACAAAGCATGTTGTCGGTGTAAGATCAGTATTTCTGGCAAAGAGATTGCACGCCGTATAGCAGTTAAAATCACACCGAGTTGCAGCCTCAGCGAGAAACGGCGAACAATCAATCTGTTAGACGACATCTGGATGCTTTTATCCGAGGTCGAATCATTGGGAAGGTGGAGGAAGGCCGCAGTGTGACAACTGTGGCTGCAGAGTTCGGAATTGCTCACAGCATCATTTCACGACTTTGGAGACAATTTCAAACTACAGGAACAGCTATCCGGGGGTTCAATAGTGGTCGTCCACGAGGAACCACACCCGCAGATGACCGGTATATTGTCTTACAGGCCAGAAGAAAACAGTGGCAGACAGCGGGAGAAATCGCTAGACACACGACACAGGCGACTGGACGACCGATATCGCGTTTTACCGTGGCCAGAAGACTGCAAGGTGGTGGTCTGTTTGTACGACGCCCTGTACGGTGTGTACCTTTAACGCCTGCCCATCGGAGCAGGCGTTCTCTGTGGTGCCGGGAACACCGGAATTGGAGAGACAATGAATGGGGACGAGTACTCTTTACAGATGAGAGCAGATTCAGTTTGATTAGCGATTCTCATCGCATACTCATCTGGAGAGAGCGGGGAATCCGCAATCATCCCTCGAACATCATTGAAAGGGACAGGTATGGAGGTCACGGTGTTCTCGTTTGGGGAGGCATAATGCTTGGTAGTCGTGCAGATCTTCACATCTTCGACGCAGGTTCAGTCAACGGGACCCGTTATTGTAACGAGATTCTTCTTCCATATGTGCGTCTTTTTAGAGGCGCTATGGGTCTGCAGTTCCTTTTCATGGACGACAATGCACCATGTCATCGCACAGTAGCTGCCGAACAGTTTTTAGAGAGTGAGGATATTGAACGTATGGATTGGCCGGCACGATCTCCGGATCTCAATCCCATCGAGCATGTATGGGATTTTCTAGGCAGACGCTTGTTGGGAAAACACCTACAAAATAAGGGAGAAGTAACGACTTATCAACCTATCAACAGATTTGATGTCCACTCTAAATTTAAACAAGAAAAGCTCCTAAATCTTTTGTTGCAAATTCATAGAAAATACTCAGTATTCCTCTAAACATTTTAATGCCATTCAGAAAAATGACTATAATTGAAAAATATTTCTTGGCATAAGTGGTTACAAAAGCAAAGCATAGAAATAAATTAAGCTCAGAATATGTAATGCGATTGAAGCTAATTTCAATGGGCTTAGACTTCCGACGGTTTGTGTGAAAAAATGAAGCACATATTCTAGTTAATAAACATAATGTATGGGTGAGTGAAACCTGGATCACAGATTAATATTATTAATTAGTAAATTATATTAAAAGTAGAATGAAATTTTTAATAATCGATCCAATACTTTTTTAATTGCTTTTACAAAAAAGTATGTGTGGAATAGGATTCGACAAAAATACTTTTAAAATTATGCTTAAAGGCCATATTAGAAAAAAGCCTTAAGGAATTCAAGGTTGAAATCCTCGTGGTCTTTGGATCACAAGGGCTCCTTTCTTAGCAAGAAAGTCTCTCTCAGCATGCTCCTTCCCTGCATTGTCACAATGAGCCGGGGTATCCCATAAAAAGATATTTTAGAAGGAAAATCTTTTAAGAACCAATAATTATATGAAATACGATGCACACGAAAGCTATTCAATAAGAAAAATGCATTTATTTTAGTTTGGTCATAAGTATTGCTAATCATTATGTGATTTTTTACAGAAAATCTTTTAATACTTCAACTATTTTAACATAATAAATCAACTGGTAATAAAGGATAAAAATCACGATGATATGAATTATGTAGCACAGAACTTGATTAGATCAGGAGATTATAATCTAGATTTATTAAAGCCACTGTATTTTATTCTGTTAGCATCAAGTAAAGGATAGAAATATTCATTCATTTCACACACACAGTAAATGTCTTAAAAACTTCTTAAAACTTTTTTAACATTACACACTTTATTTGGGTAAGATATAGACATTCACTGATTTCAGTAAAAATTTTTTAAAAATAAATAATTATCTCTCTTTGGATACTACGCCATAATGGTAGAACTGCGCCCTCAACAATAAATAATTATTTTTGTAACGGATAACTGATTACACAAATAGATTTTATTAATCGATGTTAGTTTTTAACGATTCTGCAAATATTATTGCTTTTATAAATACATGGTGATATTTCACTCGTACTCAGAAAATTTTAGGGAGTTTCAAATTCACGCTTTGAATAATTTTATACTGGTATATTTTGTATTCTAAAATAAAGCTGTGTAATTTTATGTTTATATATATATATATATTATTATTATTATTATTTCAAAATTCCTATGACACCCTTGTAAAATAAGTTTATGTAAAATTCTTGTTTACCTCTGAATAAATTAAATTTAATAATCAAAAATTTCGAATATTGATGCTTTGGGAACCTATTTTCTTTTTAGTATTTGTAAATAATAATACGCATTTAGAAAGCAGATTCTTCCAACAAAAAGGGTTTTAGTTAGTATTATTTCTATTATACATGGAAATAAAATATCGCATGATAAAATCGTTGAACTATATTTGTATCAGAATATATATGGCTTGAATTCATGGAAATAATTCAACTCTTTTCGTGCTGCAAGAAAGAAATAGGAAACAAAGAAAAAAACAAGCAAAATTAAAGAAGTGTTTCTTATTCAAACACGAAGCTACAGAAGGCATTTTCCAGGAACTCGCGAATTCTTACAGCCATTTCCAGTCAAGAGGAGTGCCCAGAGTTGTATACAAATGGCTGTTTTTGCGATGAAAAATATCAAATGTTTATTTTCCTTTACAAACAGCTTTTTCCACAAACGCATCCGGAATAAACCTTTGAATAAAGTCCCTTTTTTTAAGGCAACGCGTAGTTCCCAAACATACTCACAGTATTTCTTAGCTTCTAAAATTTTGAAATATGAGCATAATAATCGTAGTAAAATGTACAAGCACTATTTTTATATACTGTTATTTAAAACCTCAAATAATCATTCATATTATTTAAACATACCAAATTTCGGAAGCGAAATAGATATTAACGATTTGTAAACTCCAATGAATTTTTATCATTTTCATAATTACAAAATATTCTAGAATATTTATGATGATTAAGGAAATCTAATAACTTGCTGACATATATTAAGTTTAATATATGTTTATAGAAATATATGTTTATTTAATATAAATTTAATAATTAATTGGATATAATTAATAGCAAAAGTAAAAATTATAATGAGTACTTTCGTTGAAAATTTTACAAATATTTTGAAAATGATGATTCATAAATTACACTGAATATTAACATTTAATTGATAAACAAATCAGCTATTCATCTTTTTTTTAAAAAAATTACGATTGCCTCTCACAAGCAATTGATAAAAAATACTGCGCGAGGGCAGTAAGATATATTCCATTTCTTCCTCAAAAACACGAGATAAAATAAAATAAAAATTACTTTTAAGTACTTTTTTGAGGAATTTTTCCATTCATACCTTGACAAAATTGAGATATCTCTTATCTAAATATCTATTATTTAAGGCTAAGAAGGGGAAAAAGTGTACTTGGGCTACTGGTACCCTAGCAATCTTTGAATCAAAAATCTAAATTCATCCGTAAACCGTTAATTCGATTCATTTACATTTTAATTGGTAGGTGTATTTCCGAAACTAAACTTTATATATGTCTCGTGAAAGCTACATATCATAATTGACATTTTGTGCCAAACACATAATTTATTCTTTAATCAATACATTTTAATTCCATTTATCCAGTGACTGAAAAACAACGGCCCCCGATATCATGTAGCCCGATGTAGCCATTCTGCACCTCTTTGAAGTTATCCAGAAAAAAAAACCTTTTCGGAGAGCTTGTATCATTGGTTTTTTCCCATAAGTACTTAAGTGCTTCCGGTCTTTCTCGGTTATAACGTGCATTTTTTTAAAAATGTAGTAGTCCTTCTAGGGTTCACGCTCAATGGTCTAGTTACACTGGATTAAATTTTTTCTGCTACAAATACTCAAGTAGCATGTTACAGAATTATTTCAAATGTACACAATGTGGTTGTATAAATTTATCATTCTGGTGTTTCTATTGATACGACGCTGATGATAACTTATTTAATTACTTTCTTTTTCTTAACCAAAATACTAATTTCTTAACTTCCCTGGTTCTTAAGTTAACATCGCATCATGACTTAAGTTAAAATTAAACACTAATATTCTATAGACAAATTACTGTACTCTAAATTAAAAGTCCGATTCTTAAAGAGTTGACAATTAATTTTATTGAATAACATATTTAAATTTAAGTAACTGTACATATACTGCATAACAAGATTGAAATTTAACTTAGCATTGAGAGAGGTAGGAGGTGGGATGGAGTGGGGGACATGGTTGCCGTCCGGAGTCCCGCGGAGTCTAGATTCACGGTCTGGATCTGATTAGTCTGTCCCTGTATCTCCGTGTCCGAGTGTCTCTAGATCGGGGTGCTTCCCCTTTTTGTTCGATGCCTTTTCACTACAAAATTCTAGAGTGGACTATTTGCCTTGTCCACTTAATTACCTCTGATTGGTCCGAAACCAGCGCAGAGTTACCGCACAAAGGTCGTTGCCTTGTTGAAGCGCGGGAAAATTCTTTGACGCTCCCCAATATTTATGAGTGTAATGACCTTCCAGGCGTGGGAATGTTAGGCACCCTTTGCTGAGGAATTCCCCCTCAGTGGTGGGGGAAGAAAACGCATTCCACCAAACTTAGTTCGCAATTTTGAAGTTCTGTTGAATATTCCTGAATGAATCCGCGCCTCCCATCACTATATATGGATGCTGTAGATATAAAATGTGTACAGTTACATTCAGCAAATGCCTTTATTTTTGTAAGCCTGTATGTTACGGAAGACTGGATATATTTTACGTATTATATATCATATTACTTCTTATAGAACATCTTACATGACTATGAATAACTAGCTGGAATACCCGTTCTTTACACGGGTGAACTGAAAAATTAAACAACACAGATTGAAGGATAAAGAAGTTTTTAATGAGTTAATTTTACGTGAATTGCAAATTAAACAAAAAAAGCTTTTGGCGAAACTCAGGTAACAAAAAAAAAAGAGAGAAATAAAACACCTTTGTTAAATTTTAAGTATGTTGGTCTAATAGCTGATAAAAAGGATTTTTTTTATTTATAACTCCCCGTAACACTCTTGAGGGTTGATTTTTTAAAATACTTTCCTAAGTTGATCTCTGTTCAGCAAAAGTAACACATTGTTAAAAGTTTTGTGCAATGAACGCTTAAAATAGTGTAAATTTTTTTTATCTGAAAGTATAATACATTAATATTACTTTCTGTAGTATTTGTTTTATGTTAAAATTGTAATATTCGCCAGCAACGCCGTTTCTTAAATTATAATGACGATCCAATGAAAAACATAGCGAAATGTAAACGATAGAGTCAAGTTGGCAAATGCCTAGCTACTTTCATAACTCGAGCTTTATTAGAGATTTGTAAGACCCGCCGTGTAGGGGAGCGATGCACGTTAATACTTTATCCAACCGCATTATGATTTACTGCAGTTTTTTTCATACAATATTTTTTTTGGATCGCTACATTTAAAATTAAGGGATATACATAAACAAAATACTCCATTTTGGAAAATTTAATCCGTTAGAGCAGTGCTTCTCAAACTGTGGGGCGCGCCCCCTGGGGGCGCGATAACCCCTTCGAGGGGGCGAGCATCTTGAAAATATAAAAGGCTTAAAAATTATTTTTTGGAATGAAGTAAAACAAAATGCTTTCTGACAAAATAAAAAAATACACATTTACACTGATATAAATTATATAAATGATCTGGTTTTCCACTTTCAAAAGATTCCACTTCAAACGCTCATTAGCTATCTTTGATCCCAAAACCAAATAAAAAAGATATTTTGTTTTCTTTGCTGTAATCCCGCGATGAGAATTTTTTATTACGTTTCTTGTAACCTCTAGAATAGTACTTTTGATTATCATCTCTTTGACCTTCAAACTTACTGGTATGCTTAACTCCGTCTACTTTTCTTTGGGAAAGTTGTAAATAATATTTTTCTGTTGCTTTTTCCCCCATGTATATGAGTTTTATGATGTATGGATAAGCATATTAAGCACTTTGAAGGATTAATTGGCCAAGATGTATTTTATGAGTAATCTGAAATTGCATTATAAAAACGTTTAACACAATTATTTTTTATAACTGACATCGATGTTTTTGTATCGAATACATTTTTTTCATGGGAGCGGTCGCATGAGGCGCTGAATCACTCCAAATTCTGGTAAAACTGTTTATTCGTTAACAGTTTCTTGACAGTATCCTCTGATATGACAGTCTTAATGGAAACTAAAATGAATTTGTCACATTTATGCCTCTTTTTTGAGAGTGGCAAACGGTTTTTTACTACCAAGGTACTTGTTTTGATCGAGTTCCCTTCACGACCACTTTTGTTCAGAAATATTTTCTATGAATATGCTATACTTTCCCCTACGATTAACTTTGTGGTTTTAATTGCGGTGTTGTACAACTTATTATGGTTTATAAATGTAAATGAGCAGAATATAAAAAAATGGGCATCTGTGATCTCTCTATTGAAGGAAGATGAAACTGATCAAGCAATTGAAGAACCTGATGAAATAATGCATATTAATCGTGATAGCGAAAGTAAATATGACAAAAGTGATAGACATGAAACGTTTGAGTTGAATTGTAATTTTTAAATGCTGCCTAAAGAACTCTATCAAGAAAATTAGGATATCAAGAAAACTAAGAAGCCATAAATGTAACACTTCGCCTTGTCAAAAAGACACAAGCAAGAAAAGGTTACACATGCTATTTGTAGATCATCAAAGAATAGAAAAATTACAATAACGTGAGCAAAATATGACAGTTTTGATTGCAAATAACGTTCTTGTACTGTTAGTGAAAAGAGTGTCTGTGATTTATGTTCTTTATTAAGGTCACGCATATTTGGAACGGTTTCTTTAGTTTTATTGGATTTTTTCTCAAATCATCAAATAAAAATTAAAAAGTCCTTTAAACTAGATAAGTACATTTTCTCTTAGTTAAATTATTCACTGCAATTGTGATTTTTATCGAGCACAGAAAAAAATTATTTTAAAAATAAGGATTGGGGTGACTTGGTGAAGTGATTGTGCGACCATTAACGTTAATGTGGAGTGGGCGCCTGCTTCCGGGTTAAAACATTTTGAAGGTTTCTCGCTTTAAATATTAAAAATAACACAATTATTCTTCATTGGAATTTTGCATGCGTTTTCCTTATTTAATATTAATTCTAAAATCATTTTATATTTTTTGTATGCATTGTTGTGCACTTGGTTTTACTCTTCTTACAATTAAGCTATTATATCAAGAATAATGTATTATTTTTTAAAAAATAATCGCAGAACGGGTACTTCAGCCAGTCTACTTATAAATGTATCAGTACTGCACAATGTATTTTATAACTAATTTATTAATACTAATTTAAGAGCAAGTTTAATTATTATTAGTGACTTCCATGGGCTTGTCTTGCAGAGCAAAGGTTTTCAAATGAAGGCTTAATATTAGAAATTGACACTCTGAGTTCTTTTTCTATATTTAGCTGAGATCTATATTTTGTCTTCAAAGCAGCCACCGCAGAAAATCCGGTTTCACAAAGGTACGATGTTGAAAACGGTAAAAGTATACGAAATGCTTTTGTTTTCAGTTTAGAAAATTCATCATCTACTTCTGCCCCAAAAATTGAAAGAGAGTTTTATTACAAAATTATCTTTTAATTTCGCCACTAGATGTGAAATCTATGCAACTTTCTTCTTCGGTAGTGGAGAGTCCTTCTGTGGTATTTTGAAATGGATCTCTCACACCCATTCGTAACTTGCTATCAAGTTGTCCTCAGCAAAAAAATATTTTTTTAAATTTTTTGCTAACATAGCTAAATGATATTCAATAGTTTTATAAACAACTTCCACATGTTGTTCTTCAGTTTTGTAAGTTTTTACACATTTATCCGCATTTTCAAACATTTCTAGGTTTTTTTTTGCTTTAAATTTCGGCTCCATAATTGTAATTTTCTACAAAAAGCATTAATTTTATCACTCGTGTCAAACATATGTACATTTGATCCTTGAAGTTGAAGATTCAATATGTTTAATTTCTGAAATATATCGACTAAGTAGCTCAACTTCATCAGAAATAAACCATCGAAATTTCTCAGCTTCCGGTAGGTTTTCCTCTTCTAGAAAAATGGTAATTTCATTTCTTAATTCATAAACACGTTGTAAAAATTTCCCGCGTGATAACCATCTTGCTTCACAATAAAATAGCAACGATGAATGCACTGCGCCCATGTCTTTGCAAAGTCCAGAAAAGATTCTTGATTTTAGGGGTCTCATTTTTATGTAATTTACTACAGTCACAACTGTCATTAGCACAATATTCAGACCAGGACTAATTTCTTTGGAAGCCAGAGCTTCTCTGTGGATCATACAATGTGTCCAGATACACAGTGAAGACTTTTGTTTCACAAGTGCTTGTATACTTTTAAATCTTCCTGACATTATACGAGCACCATCGGTGCATATTCCGACACAATTTTTCCACTCTATATTTGTGCCTCGTTTATAAAATTATTTAAAATATCAAATAATGCTATTGCTGTTGCTTTAAGTTTTATTGGTTTACAAAAAAGTAGTTCTTCTACCGCTGACATACCATCCCAAAATCGAACATACGCAATGAAATGAGCATCTTTATTGCTAGCTGTTGCCTCGTCAAGCTGAATTGAAAACAATTTATCACGCAACTTACCGAAAAGCTGTTGCTCTACATCTTCAGCGATATCATCAATTCGACGGGAAACAGTATCATTTGATAAGGGTATGGACTGCAACTCTTTGGCAAAATTGTCTCCAAACATAGTTTCTACAATCTCAATTGCTGCAGGCAAAATAAGCTCTTCGGCAATAGTGTGAGGCTTTTTACATCTGGCTATTTTATATGATACTTTGTAAGAAGTAAGTAAAGCTTTTTCATTCACTGACAAAGTTTTTTTAAAAAATGTTTTTTGTTTTCCGTATGATTTTAATTTTGATTCAAAGAACTCTCGAGGTTTGTTAATGTACTCACCATGAAGCGTTTCGAAATGCCTTTTAAGTTTATTAGGTTTCATACTGTCTGCTGCCAATATTTTTGAGCAAATAACACACAGGGGCTTTTCTTCTCCATTTACTTCAGTAATGGTAAACCCAAAATTCAAGTATTCTTGAGAATATTTCCTTGATTTAATTTTCGGAACTATGCTCGTCTGTGCACTTGTTGATGCTTTATTATCGTCGAATGTTCGCTTACGACTTAAAAATTTATCCATGATTTTCTTTGTTCCAATTTTCTGCAGTAATACTTAATAGTGTGAATTACAACTAACGCGCAAATTATAAAATGTACATTCAAGATAGATTTGGTAGCTATAGAAGCATCGAATGGACCAAGACTGATTGGAATTGTACGAATTATTACATGTTTTGCGCAGACGTCCGATAGTTTGGCCAGACTCACGCAGACGCTCGCGAGAATGCCAGATGTGATGGATATGAGAGAGCGCAACATAAAGTAGACTATTTTTCAATTTCTACTATAAGTTCACTCTCTCATATATATCTTGTTCAAATTTTCAATCGTTGATAAAATACTTTCTATTCATTCATTCAAGTTCAAATACATTTTTAAAACTTGTAGTGGGTGACACTTCATGTTAATACAGTTCTTTCAAATTTTAATTCATTAATTAAATTAAAAAAATGAATAAATAGTAACAAACAAAAATTATAGTCCAAAAGCATTTATAGAAAGGAAAACTTTTCGTGCTGTCCCCTGTAACGCAATGGATAGCGCGCTGGGCTTCTAATCTGAAGGACGGTAGTTCGAATTCCATCCGAGATGGCCTAATTTCTAAGAATGTGTGTGATTTCTTCTTTACTTTACTATTTTCTTACACTAATTAAATTTAATTAATGAATAAATAGTAACGAAAAGAGAATATTCCAATACCCCATATATAGAAAAGAAAAGGAAAAATTGCAAGGAAAATCGCTTTCTCTTTTGTCGCTTAACATTGTGATTCTGTCATATGTATTACATATTTGTATATTAATTGAAACTATTTAATAGAAAGTAACTAAAATAAGTTTTTCTTTGTTGGCCTAAGTAGGAATTGACTTAAAATTTATTTTTTATATTACTTGTTCTAATGACATTTGTACTTTTAGAAATGCATGATGGACAGAAATAAATTTTTAATTAAATGTCATTTTGCAATCTGTCCCAATTTAAAAAATGAGAAAGGAAAAATAACATAACATTATAATTATTACTTAAAAGTAATTTGCTTAAAATATATATTATATAAAAGTAACGTATACAAAATTTAATACTCAAAGTGCATTATTATTGCATTCAGTTCATTATTATTGAGGGGGGTGGCGATGAAAATTATGATTGAAAATTGGGTCGCCAGTAATGAAAGTTTGAGCACTGTCTTACTTAATTTATTTATTTTGCAAAAAAGTAGTATACAAACTGTAATACTTATGCTATTAATTTGTATGGTTTATAATTAAGATCGCGTATAGTAGCTTTAGCGTCAAAGTACATTATTATTACATTCAGTACATTATTAATGTGTAAGGGGGGGCGCGATAAAAATTGTGATTGAAAAGGGGGGCGCCAGTATTGAAAGTTTGAGAAGCACTGCGTTAGAGCTAATAAATTAAATAAAGATATTCCACTGTAAAATTAATTATATATACCGTTCACTTAAAAAAAGTAGTCAAATCATTTTCTAAGGTCTTCATTAACATACAAAAACATAAGACACTTAAATTTTGACAAACTATTTTTTCCGCTAAAATACTCATCATGGAACCCGTGCTGCCATATATCTTGGAAGAGTGGATTTCAAAGAATATTCCTGCTAATTATTGGTAGAATATTCCTTCTAAGTGGGTGTGGTGTGGTAGTTAGGAGAAAGGGGTGCCAGCTCAGATGTCGTCCACGTTACTTGACTACGGTTCAAAATTACGTGATCCGTTGCCAAATGCCTTCGTGTAGCTGAACAGTGCAACATTAATATTCACTCACTCTCACACTCCAAGAAATACAGAACAATAGTTATTGCGTTTTTAAGTGTAAAAATAATTATATCTGCCTATTCAATTAAAATTATAGCGGTATAATTAACTACTAACCACAAATAAATTTTGAAAATTTGTCCAAATGATGCAGTGTGAAAGAGAAAGCTTATTTACTTTAAGTATCAGAACTGATAAAAGCATTTATTTGGAAAAAAGATCAATTTCTTACTACCAAATGTGCATAATAAGATGTTAAAAAACATAAAATAAAGAGAGATTTATAAGAACCTCTCCCTTCAAAACTTAGTTTGATTCTGAAATAAAAAAATTGTCATTATATCAGAGGAATTAATTAGAATCGAGCACCTTGCGTAGTCAAAACAAAAAAAGGTTTTTCACAAACAAAAGATAGAAATATGCAGAAATGGTTTTTTTTGCAGCGCATGCCACAATTTATAGCAGAAGACAGAATTTTTTCCTACTTACTTGACAAATATCGTTATATTTTTGACACTTTCCCCAAATCTTTATAAATTATAGTCTATGCTATAAATTGTAGCATATGTGCTATTCTGATGTATAAGCTATATTACTGTAAAGTTTCATTAAAATCCATTCAGTAGTTTTTGCCTAAAAGACCAACAAATATTTTCACAAACTTTCACATTTATAATATACACTGGTGTGCAAAAATTAAGGACGAGACGGTTTTTTCAATATAACTTTGTACAAAAGCTTTCCAAATCAACACAATTAATACCGTAAGATCCCCAATACGTAAGGACATGCGTAATATGTAAGCAACACTTACTAAAAGAGAAATCAGAGGGATAAAAAGAAGCTTGATATATTGAAAAAGTAGCATGGAGCGCAATGCGACTGAAGGCCGAAACATCCCTGTGATGGGTGTCTAGCAAGAAACATCCGGTCTTTAGTAGGAAATATGATCTCCCCTGACTGCTAGGCAGGTTTCACAGCGTCTGCCCATGCTGAGAATGAGGGTGTCAATGAGTTGTTGAGGCATTGCTGCCCATTCGTCTTGCAGCGCCAATCGAAGCTCCCGAATCCTTACTGGAGGTAAGGTACGAGCTGCCAAGCGTCTGCCTAGAAAATCCCATACATGCTCGATGGGATTGAGATCCGGAGATCGTGCCGGCCAATCCATACGTTCAATATCCTCACTCTCTAAGAGCTGTTTGGCAGCTACTGTGCGATGACATGGTGCATTGTCGTCCATGAAAAGGAACTGTGGACCCATAGCGCCTCTAAAGACGCACATATGGAAGAAGAATCTCGTTACAATAACGGGTCCCGTTGACTGAACCTGCGTCGAAGATGTGAAGGTCTGTACGACTACCAAGCATGATGCCTCCCCAAACGAGAACACCGTGACCTCCATACCTGTCCCTTTCAATGATGTTCGAGGGATGATTGCGGCTTCCCCGCTCTCTCCAGATGAGTATGCGATGAGAATCGCTACTCAAACTGAATCTGCTCTCATCTGTAAAGAGTACTCGTCCCCATTCATTGTCTCTCCAATTCCGGTGTTTCCGGCACCACAGAGAACGCCTTCTCCGATGGGAAGGCGTTAAAGGTACACACCGTACAGGGCGTCGTGCAAACAGACCACCACCGTGCAGTCTTTTGGCCACGGTAAAACGCGATATCGTCATCCAGTCGCCCGTGTCGTGTATCTAACGATTTCTCCCGCTGTCTGCCGCCTGTTTCTTCTGGCCTGTAAGACAATGTACCGGTCATCTGTGGTTGTGGTTCCTCGTGGACGACCACTACTGAACCCCCGGATAGCTGTTCCTGTAGTTTGAAATTGTCTCCAAAGTCGTGAAACGATGCTGTGAGCAATTCCGGACTCTGCAGCCACACTTGTCACACTGCGGCCTTCCTCCAACTTCCCAATGATTCGACCTCGGATAAAAGCATCCAGATGTCGTCTAACAGATTGATTATTCGCCATTTCTCGCTGAGGCAGCAACTCGGTGGGATTTTAACTGCTATACGGCGTGCAATCTCTTTGCCAGAAATACTGATCTTACACCGACAACATGCTTTATACTACTCAGACACTCTCCCATTACGTCTACCTGCATATCTGCGCATGTGCTACCGTACATCACCTTACTTAATTTCCTGATTGGTCTTTCTGTCCACTCTGCCTCTTCGTTCAGCTGATATGCTAATTTTTCGACTTCGTCCTTAATTTTTGAACACCAGTGTATATTAGATAAACACGTCGACAAAGTGATGGAAGGCCGTCGGTAGTTTTTTTTTATCTAATCGCATTTGAATTGTTTTTTTTTATCTTAAGGTAACCACAGGACATGCTCGAAAGAGTAAAATGCCAAAATTAAGACCCTTTGTTTATGAGACATATATCATTTAAAATTTCCAATAGAGCTTAGATTTTTTATGTCTATAATAAAGATAATTTAATTATTCTGTAGAACTACAAAAAATAACTTTTTACTCAAAAGTTTTTTTTTTTACTACTTAATTTAATTAATACATAATTTTTGAGAACTCGTAATATATACTTATGTTTAGGTACCATTTTTTAAAAAGTATCCTTTTTATGCAAAATATTTTTACACATATATAAAACAATACATAAAATACAGTGAAACCCTTTTTTAGTAAAATTTTAGTATAGTTTCTTTAAAAAAAATTATGAAACTTTGAAATTTGAAATTTTTTTATTTTTCTGCTTTTTTATGCATAAAACAATTTTTAAAAAATTAGGCACTATTTTAATAGAAAAAAATTAGGTTCACTATATGCATAGGCATCTTGTATAAAAGTATAAAAATCAGGAATCATACAGTGCAATAGTTTTTTTAAAAATGTACCTAAATGCAAAAAAATATGCTTTTGAGAAAAAGTGAAAAAACTAAAAAAAATATTTTCACATATTATACACTTAATTAGTATTTCGTTGCCTATTTTTATATGACTAATAATAATCCTTAACCATTTTCTAGAGTTACAAAAGTAATTTTAAATTCATATGTTTTTTTTTCCCTTTGTTTTAGTTAACATGAACATAATTTTCGAGATCTTGTAATACATATTTTCATGTATAGGTACCATTTCTTACAAAAAATATTCTTTGAATATACAAAAAATTTACAAATATATATAAAGTAACATATTAAACATAATGAATCTGTTTTTTAACTAATTTAATTGCATAATTTCCCTAAAAATAATCATAAAACCTTAAAATTATGAAAAAATCTTATAATTTTCTTTTTTTTACATATAAAATCAATTTTCAAAAAAATTAGACACATACTAAAAGATATTTTGTTCACTGTATGCACATGTATCCTGTTTAGATATATAAAAAGGTTTCAAACAATATGCTACAATAGTTTTTTAAAGTGTACCTAAATTTAAAAATATTAAACATTCGAGAAAAAAAATATAATAAAACTTAACAAAAAAATTTCTCCTTACATTATAGATTTGATTAATATTTCCCTGCTTGGTATTCATTTTCTTCATCTAAATTCTGTCTATCCATTTTCCTTTTTATAGACCTTTTTTTATTTCTGGCTTCCAATGACACTTTATTTACTATACGTTCAGCCTCAAAAATTCGTTTGTTATCAATTATAAGTAAGGCACGTTCCGTGTTGTATCCTGGTTTAATGCCCAGAGCTTCAAAGACTTTTATCCTACTTACATATCCATCGTTAAAACAAATTACAGCATCCATAACTCCAAATTTCAAAGTTTCAATGCCAACAAAACTGTTTTAGAATCTGCTACAAATACATTTGTTAAAACTTTCATTGGGATTTTGTGTTCTTACATGAAGGCACTTTTTCAATAAGTCCTTCTCTGTGAGATCCCGAAACACTTTTTTCATTTTCAATAAAATTGACTCAGGTAAAGAATGCTTGTGAATATATAAAATTCCCCCGTAACAATGCTACGGTTATAACCGCACCAGCTATCCTCACCAAGAGAACACAAAGCGTGTTGAGGATTATCCTCAGTACTTAGTTTATGAAAATAAATAGCCCATATGGCTCTTTTCATGTCCTCCACAGATGACAAATTTTTACGGATTGCTAGCTCATAATAATGTTGGATTGAGTCCACTTTTTTAAGCGTTAGCCGTCCACGTCCCGAAATATTTTCCCCATCTGATAGCTTAATGCCTTTGCTCATTTTTAGAATGTTTCTCAGCCTTGTGCCCATACGCTTTTGCACATGGCCAACACATTCTAATTGTTCAACTTCTGTGTCGCCATATACTTTTGCTTCTTTCATAGTAAGAAATCCTTTTGAGTCACCATCACCAAGATACTGCGTATAACATGCTTTTCGTGATGTTTCAGATCGCTGAAATATACTTAGTACCCCCCGACATTCCATTCATCCCACTGAATCCTTCGTAATTTTTAGCACAATTTTCACATGTTTTTTTTTTACCCTTACATGAAGAACAATATTTTGTGAGAGCTTCAAAGTCGATAACCTTTCCGTTCTCAACAGAGAGACGTAGCACATACAACTCCATTCAATGAAGAATGCCACAGCTATATTTGAATTATTATCATTCGCTATGACTGCTTCGTGAACAGCTGCATTCATGGAGTCTTCACTAATTGTTTTTAAAACATTTAAAAACAAAGAATTATGGCGTTCAAACTTTGCAGGTGGTGGAGGCAAATTCATGAGCCCACAGAATATTCGAGCAGCAGCTCCAACTTTTCCAATAGCTCTCATTCCATATGTCAATCTTAGGTTAACATCATAACATTTATTTGATATTTTTGATGACATTGTGCTCGTCGATTCTCCACAGTTGTGACAAATTATTTCCAAACTCACAGCTAAACCTCTACGACTTTTTAAATCTTCTCTCAGCTCAATTTTCTCTGAAGAACAGCAATATTTACAACATAAGAGATTTTTCATAAGGGAAGATAATAAATCCAGTTCAACGATTATGTTTACATTTTGAGAATCTTGTTCTTTTAGTAAATCCGGTATTTTAATTTTTCTCCTAGAAGCACTTTCCACGGAATTCAAAAGCAATTCTTCAGTCGATTTAGACTTTTATGTTGATTGCTACTATACTTCCTTCTGCCAAATTTTTTTATTCTTGGCATAATTACTCGTTTAAAAAGTTAAGATACTTTTAAAATCTTATGAATATTAATAATTATAAGTAAAAATAAATATTTCTTACGAAAATTAATGTAAAATTAAGTAGTTGTATGCCACAAGAAACTTCGGAATAGACGAACGCGGTTCAAAACTTTGCCATAAACTGAAATTTAAAGTAAGAAATTTTGTCACACAGCTTGGAACAATAGCTCACGCACAAGCGTGGCTAAAAAGTAGCGGGGTTAACATTCAAACGATAAAAACAATCAAAAGTTAATATAGATAAAACGCAGGGGAAACTACATATTTAAAGTTCAAAGGGGCGTGTCAAAAGGGGCGTGGTCATTTATTTACATTTTTATTTTTCATATTTTAGGGCTATTTTATCAACTAACATATAAGTATTATACATTTTTAGATTCAGAAAAATAAGAACTATTTTTTAGAACTAAAATTGAAAAATCGATTATTTGAAAGTATATGATGTCCCTGTACTCTTAATTGTGCATTCTGTTTCTTGTGTTGGCAGTGGCTAGCAAGCGTCCTATCGCAGGAAATAGTATGTTCTGTTTTTTTCACCTTTGTAAACATTGGGGGTGCATCCTGATCACATAAACACTCATCGTTTGTAATTGTAAATTTAATTGCATAATTTTTTTTATTTGAAATTGTAACCAATGCTTGTAGTGAATTTTTTAAATTTCTTAGACTATTAAGCATTCTCAGAGGTTATATATATATTTTTTACCTATGCACACTCATCGCTTGAATTTCTAACTTTTAATTTACAATAATTTTTTTAACAAAAATTGTAATCAATACTCTTAGTAAATCATTGCAATTTCTTATGCTTTGAGCATTGTTAAAGGTCACAATAAATATTTTGGTAATCTGATGCATGCACTTCATATTATTCATGTCATGATTTCGATGTTATATGGTTATGTGTTGTGTTTGTTTTCTTAGTGCAACGTTCTTATTGATTATGCGTGTTTCACTTGTCATTATTTCTTTACCACAATTTTTTTAATGTTTGTAAGTGTGGTTATTGTAAGTATCAAACCTATAATATATGTATTTTTTGAATTTACTATGCGTTACTTGACTTGATATTTTTGCCTTTAGTGTCACACGATTAATTGTGTGTGTGTGTGATTATTCAATTTATATATATATATAAATATATATATATATATAAATATATATATTGTTGCGTTTTCGGGGTTCGAAATGATTGAAGCCGAAGAGCGGAATCCAAAACAATTTTATTCTTGGCTAAAACAGTCCTCCACAAATTGTAGAACAGTTCGAGAAATTCACGTACAATCGATGAAAATACTGATAACACAGATGCAATACACTAACAAAAACAATAGTAAACACTCAGCACAAAAATAATAACTCAATAAAAACAATAACACACTCACTATGCAATCGTCTCTCTTTTAAAACACGGAGAGGTATCACTTGCTTGAAAGCTGAGATCTGACTGACTGACTAGCCGGCCCGGGCCCTTTTATACCTTTCGGTCAGAAACCTCTTGCACTTGCCAGAATAATCTAGAAATAGAAAGGTCTAGAAAAATCCGGAGCGTACGAGAAAAGCTCAATACATAGTGTTACAATACCGCGATAGGGTTGCCAGACAGGGTTATTAGGAGCAGGGTTGCCATGGTCGCCAAGCTTATCGCCCACATTTGGCGACATATCGCCAAATTTGGCGAAATCTGGCGCCAAAATTAAGTCGCCAAATCCGTCGCCAACTTGGCGCTAGCTGCAATATTTGGCGAGTTTACCATTTAAACCAATGTTAAAGCATGGGGGCCGTGCAATGCAGTGGAAATGATATTACAGGTAAACAGGGTTGAAATCACATTAGATACGACAAATTAAACTGTAGAAATGAACACAAATGAGTAGAAACAATTAGAATAAGACTAAATTCGTAACATTGCCCCCTCTCAAGAACTGCACGTCCCGGGCAGTACAACCCTTCATCAGACGTTAACATAATAATAAAGCAATTGATTAAAAAAAAAAAACAATTAAATGAATATGCAATAATAAACATGTAATACATAGTACAAAATAAACACCTAATGCATAGTACAAAATAAACACGTAATGCATAGTAGAAAATGAACACTTACAAAACAACAAACAAAATTATTTACAAGATTATTTACACACTAACTTATTTATACAAGACCATGGTCAAAATAAATTACACAATAATTGACACACTAAGAATTATGGCCATAATATGGAGCAAGCCTGTCGTAATGAACGACTCTAGGCTTCGAATTCGTTGACTTACGGATCCGGATTACGACGTCGTTTATTATCTTTAAAATTGTATAAGGACCGTCCCAATGCGATTGTAGCTTAGGAGAAAGTCCTTTGCGTCGAGTCGGGTTGTAGAACCACACCTTGTCACCTTCCTTGAATTGATGTCCTGTGGCTTTGTGTCGTACCGAGTCTTCATCTTCTCCGTCCTCAGGTTGATCCGTTCTCGAGCCAAATTGTGTACATCTTCAAAACGTGCCTGGAGATTCTGCACGTACTCCTCAGGCGATGAAGGTGTATCCGGAGGGCGACCAAACAGCAGGTCACAAGGGAGACGAAGATCTCGGCCAAAAAGCATCTGGGATGGTGAATATCCGGTAGTCGTGAACGGCGCTGCGGTACGCTAGCAGAAGAGAGGAACTTTCTGGTCCCAGTCTTGTTGGTTCTTGGAGACCATCAGTGAGGTTATTCAGGATGGTACGATTAAACCTCTCACCATGCCATCTGACTGTGGGTGCAAAGGTGTGGTCTTGGTCTTGTCAATTCCGAGTAGTTCACAGACCCCCTTCAATACCGCAGAGACGAAATTTCTTCCCTGATCGGAATGAAGTTGAAGAGGTACCCCATATCTCGATATCCAGTGCTGCACTACAGCCTCCGCTACGGTGGGGGCTTCCTGATCCGGAATGGGATACACTTCGGGCCATTTCGTGAAGTAGTCCATGACAACAAGTAGGTACTTATTACCAGACGCAGTCCTTGGCAGAGGTCCCAGGATATCGAAAGCGATACGTTCGAAGGGTGCTCCAACATTGTAGCGATGCAGCTTCCCTCGGCTACGTATCTTTGGCCCCTTTCGAGCTGAACAGGCATCACAGGACTTGCACCACTGTTCCACGTCAGCTCTCACTTTACCCCCAGAAGAATCGCTCGAACTCGGTGCAAAGTTTTCATGACGCCGAAATGACCTCCTGTTGGGCTGCCATGCAATTCTTTGAGTACCTCTGGGATACGAGGTCGAGGAAGTACTAATTGCCACCTGAATGTCTTTCCATCCTCTGATTCAATTTTCGGTATAGAACACCATTCCTGAGATGTAGAGAATTCCAGAGGGCCCAATACTTTAGTTGTAGGACTATAAGCCGAGATGTCCTGCCAACTTGGTTTATTGCTGGAAGACTCCATAAACTCTATAAGGGTTTAATATCAGGATCCGCCATCTGGTCTTCTCGAACTTTCTCGTCACTCCAGGGATCGGGTGGCGTCGCTGTTGAAGTTGTTATCTGGCGTATAGCATAGTCATATTTGGTCTCTACTCTGGAACAATGACGACAATTTTCTGGGCATGGTCTTCTTGAAAGAGCATCAGCATTTCCATGCGAGGAGCCTTTACGATGTCTGATGTCAAAGTAATACTCGTTGAGCCGTTGTATCCATCTGGCTACCTGGCCTTCCAGTATTTCTAAATTCATTAGCCAGGTTAAAGAGGCATGATCGGTACGTAGAAGAAATTTTTGGCCATAGAGATAGTGATGGAAATGCTCGATGGCTTTCACAATAGCCAGTAGCTCTTTTCGAGTGACACAATAATTTCTTTCCGGTTTCGATAAACACTTACTCCAATAAGCTACGACTCGTTCCTGGCCATCTATTTCCTGAGATAATACTGCTCCGACACTCTCATTACTGGCATCAGTGTCAAGATAAATGGCTTGTCCGGTTGTGGATATATTAAGATCGGTGAAGACGTCAAAAGCTTCTTTAAGCTGGAGGAAGGAATCTTCACATTCTTTTGTCCACTGAAACTTTTGTTTACTTTCTGTTAGCCTGTGCAAGGGTCTTGCGATGTTAGAGAACCCTTTCACAAACTTTCGGTAATAAGTACATAGTCCCAGGAAGCTTCGCAGCTCACGGAGGTTTTCAGGACGTTTCCAATTCTTTACGGCGGACACTTTTTCGGGGTCCGTACGAACACCTTCTGCAGAGATGATATGTCCCAGATAATTGACTTCTTTCTGGAAGAACTTGCATTTCGAAGGGTTTAGCTTCAAGTTAGCGTCGCTTAATTTTGATAACACCTTCCGGATATTTTGAAGATGTTCTTCAAACGTACGCCCTCCTATTATGACGTCATCCAGGTAAATAAGGCAAGCTTCAAAAGTCAGACCCTTTAGCACGGTCTCCATCAGGCGCTCGAAAGTAGCTGGCGCATTGCAGAGCCCGAACGGCATGACTTTGAACTGCCATAGTCCTTGGCCGGAAGTGAATGCTGTTTTTCTCTATCTTCGGGATGGATCTCCACTTGCCAGTATCCGCTCTTTAAATCTAAAGTCGAGAACCATTTATGACCGGAAAGGGTATCCAGGGTGTCATCTATCCTTGGAAGAGGGTAGCTGTCCTTCTTGGTGACGTCGTTAAGTTTTCGATAGTCCACGCAAAATCTTGTGGAGCCATCTTTCTTACGAACCAAGACGATTGGAGATGCCCACGGACTCGAAGACGGTTCTATGATGTCATTTTCCTGCATCTCTCGTAGTAGTGTTCCGACCTCTTCCTGTTTAGCAAACGGCAAGCGTCTTGGGTGCTGTTTAATCGGCGGATGGTCTGCTGTATCAATTCTGTGTTGTGTCACTGTAGTATGGCCAATATCGCTACTGTTTCTAGAAAACACGTCTTCAAATTCTTGGAACAGTCTTTCTGCGGAGCTTTTCTGTTCGGGGGACAATTCAGCATTTTCTAGAAGGTCGGGAGTCAACTGTTGAGGCGAGTTGGATAGGAGCAAGCTCGAACTTTTGCAGACACAGGTTACTGGACTGCAGGTTGCCAACACTTCACCTTTCTGGAACACTCTAGATTTTTCAGTTACGTTGCAAATTCTTACCGGGATAGTTTTTCTGGAAAGGTCCACTAGCGTCGAAGCTATTAGCAATCCATTCGCTTTATTTTCCGCAGATCCAATTAGGCCAGAGTTGAAACTCACATCGTTACCGATGTATCCAGGTACTATGATTTCAGTCCTTGGGGGAATGGTAATATTCTCGTTAGCGGTTACCTGTCGAATAGATTCTGTCCTGTGTTTAATTTTGAATATAGTGACTTCTTCGTGTATGGAACGTAATTCGTTCTTGTTGAAGTCTAGAGTGAAACCATGCTCCTTTAGAAAGTCCAGTCCAAGAATGAAAGGGTCTGCAATATCTGCGACATACACAGCATGTTGGTAGGTAGTGTCTCCAAACCTGATCTTGACTTTTAATTTTCCGTGAATATCAATCTTTTCCCCGTCACGGTCTGTAGCACCACGCGGGGCGGGGTCCAGAGGAGTTTCTCTTTTTTAATTTTTTGAGCCAGATCGTTCCGAATAATAGACACATTGGCTCCTGTATCGATGATCATGTTGCAGGGAAGCTCGTTAACATGTCCCATTATAAAAATTCCATTCTCACCGGTACTCTTTGTCGAAATTTGACACACTTGAAAATGGGGCTTTCAAAATCTGGCAACCTCCGCCCCACGAGATGGCCATTAATTAGTTTTCCGACACCTCCTTCTGGGAGGCGCTATTAGTTTCAGCGCCTTGGCGTGCCCGGCAGCTTCTCTGCAGATGCCCTTCTCGACCGCAGGTCAGCATTTAAGGGTCTTCTTCCCGTCTGCTTTCTGGGACATCAAAGACTCAACTCTATTCATGAAGCTTCTCATCTGTCGCTCTAACCGCTCCACACTTGAGTTCGACGTGTCCGATTCGTTGACGGCTCGTATGGGGTGTCTGTCCTTTCGTGTTGCTTGCTGGGCTGCCTCGAATTTCATAGCAAACACTAGGGCCCCCTTTAAGTCCTTGAGATCCGCCATTCGGAGAGCTTTCTGGATTTCCGGATCACGCACCCCGTCGATGAAGTGTTGCAGCGCCAGGACTTCTCTTACTTCAGTCGGACAGTCAGAAAACGCCAAGTGAGAAAGCCTCTCGACGTCCGTCGCCAGTTCTTGGAGCGTTTCGGACACTTTCTGCTGCCGTGACTTCAGCTGGAGTCTGCTGTAATCCTTCACACATTTCTCTCCGAAGCGTAACTCCAGAGCATTAACGAGAGCGTCGAAATCCAGCCGCTGTGTTTCCGGCAAAGTTTGCAAAATGTCAGCAGCGTCGGCTCGAAGAGAAGCAGCTAACTGGCAGGCCTTGGTCTGGGAGTCCCACTGGTTTGCATCCGCCACTATGGAGAATTGGGTCTTATACACCTGCCAAGAGGACTTTCCGTCATATGTAGAAAGCTTGATGGAAGGCTTGGAATAAGGAGCTTGAAACTTAAATTCATCCCCTTGACCAGTCATGACTTTCTGCTTCAATTTCTCTAGTTTGCTCTCCATATCTTCGAATTTATTTTCAACCGACTCGATTCTTCCTTCCATTTCTTCAAATTTCTTGTCCACAGTCGTCAATTTGTCGCCAATGCCCTTCAAATCACTTTTCAACTCTTCCTTGTTCGCGGTCAGTTTGTTATTCAACTCGTCCATATTGGCGCTGATCTGCTCGTTTACGTTAGTAAGCTTGGTATTCAATTCGTCCATATTGGCATTCATGCTGGCGGTCAACTCCGATTTCATTTCGCCCATATTGGCATTCATGCTGGCGGTCAACTCCGATTTCATTTCGCCCATGTTGGCATTCATGCTGGCGGTCAACTCCGATTTCATTTCAGACAATTTTTCTAGAAGAGTCTGGAACTGGGCCTCCATCGCTCTTGTTGTTGGCATTCAACCCCACCTCTGACACCAATTGTTGCGTTTTCGGGGGTTCGAAATGATTGAAGCCGAAGAGCGGAATCCAAAACAATTTTATTCTTGGCTAAAACAGTCCTCCACAAATTGTAGAACAGTTCGAGAAATTCACGTACAATCGATGAAAATACTGATAACACAGATGCAATACACTAACAAAAACAATAGTAAACACTCAGCACAAAAATAATAACTCAATAAAAACAATAACACACTCACTATGCAATCGTCTCTCTTTTAAAACACGGAGAGGTATCACTTGCTTGAAAGCTGAGATCTGACTGACTGACTAGCCGGCCCGGGCCCTTTTATACCTTTCGGTCAGAAACCTCTTGCACTTGCCAGAATAATCTAGAAATAGAAAGGTCTAGAAAAATCCGGAGCGTACGAGAAAAGCTCAATACATAGTGTTACAATACCGCGATAGGGTTGCCAGACAGGGTTATTAGGAGCAGGGTTGCCATGGTCGCCAGCTTATCGCCCACATTTGGCGACATATCGCCAAATCTGGCGCCAAAATTAAGTCGCCAAATCCGTCGCCAACTTGGCGCTAGCTGCAATATTTGGCGAGTTTACCATTTAAACCAATGTTAAAGCATGGGGGCCGTGCAATGCAGTGGAAATGATATTACAGGTAAACAGGGTTGAAATCACATTAGATACGACAAATTAAACTGTAGAAATGAACACAAATGAGTAGAAACAATTAGAATAAGACTAAATTCGTAACAATATATATAAATATATATATATTCAAATATATATATATAAATATATATATATATAAATATATATATATTCAAATATATATATATAAAATATATATATATTCAATTTATATATATATATATATATATATATATATATATATATATATATATATATATATATATTCTATTTATTATTTTATATATGTAGTACTTGTGAATTGTTTGGTGATCCATGTCTTATCTCATTCGATAATTATTTGTTCGGAACATGAATTTAATTGTAGTTGTTAGTAGTTGGTTTTTTTCTTTTCTTTTTCTCTCTCCTCTCGCAACGTTTAAGGAATTAGGATTAACATGCAGTTAACTTGTTGGGGTTTTTTTTTTTTTTTTTTGTGTGTGCAAATTTTTTGTTTAATAATTTTTTTTAGCCAACACTTCTTGAATTTATTTTTACGTTTGAGTGATTGGTGGACGAGATGGGGACCTCGGGTATCTGAAAGCCCTGTGCAAGAGTGGGAAATTTTGTTCTCCCTATTTTATATACTCTACTGATGCTGGCTCCCCTAGGAGAGTGTTCTCTCTTTGAGGACATCAAGCCATGGTTGTTTCAGGTACATTGGGTATAGTTTGCATCACGAGAAGAACCCTTACAAGACTCAAACAGCACCGGGTTACTACTACAAGGCCGAGGAACTGTTACGCTAAAGTTTCACCAATATTAGGACGCTCCAGACATCGTTTTTCTTGTTTTTCTCCCTTCGAGACGTGGACAGCCGTTCGTGACTAGGCGTCCGTGAGTGCCTGTTAAAAGGACGACGGGTCTGTTGGAAATGCTGATGTGTTTTTTTTTGCACTTCGATATGGAGATTTTCCTCAATGAATTTTTCTTGTGTTGGAGAACTGCTACTGATATTGCATTGTTGATATGGACATTTTCCTCAATGAATTTTTGTTGTGTTGGAACTGCTGCTGCTATTGCATTTTTGATATGGACATTTTCCTCACTGAATTTTTCTTGTGTTGGAACTACTGCTGCTATTGCTTTGTTGATATGGACATTTTCCTCAATGATATTTTCATGTGTTGGAACTGCTGATATATTTTTTTTGCACTTCGATATGGACATTTTCCTCACTGAATTTTCCTTGTGTTGGAGAGAACTGCTACTGATATTGCATTGTTGATATGGACATTTTCCTCACTGAATTTTCTTGTGTTGGAACTGCTGCTGCTATTGCATTTTTGATATGGACATTTTCCTCAATGAATTTTTCTTGTGTTGGAACTGCTGCTGCTATTGCATTTTTGATACGGAAATTTTCCTCAATGAATTTTCTTGTGTTGGAACTGCTGCTGCTATTGCATTTCTGATATGGACATTTTCCTCAATGAATTTTTCTTGTGTTGGAACTGTTGATATATTTTTTTGCACTTCGATATGGACATTTTCCTCAATGAATTTTTTTTCTGTTGGAACTGCTGCTGCTATTGCAGTTTTGATATGAAAATTTTCCTCAATGAATTTTTCTTGTGTTGGAACTACTGCTGCTATTGTATTTTTGATATGGACATTTTCCTCACTGAATTTTTCTTGTGTTGGAACTGCTGATATATTTTTTTGCACTTCGATATGGATATTTTTCTCAATGAATTTTTCTTGTGTTGGAGCTGCTGATATATTTTTTTTTTGCACTTCGATATGGACATTTTCCTCAATGAATTTTTCTTGTGTTGGAACTGCTGCTGCTATTGCATTTTTGATATGGAAATTTTCCTCAATGAATTTTTCTTGAGTTGGAACTGCTGACGCTATTGCATTTTTGATATGGACATTTTCCTTAATGAATTTTCTTGTGTTGGAATGGCTGACGCTATTGCAGTTTTGATATGAAAATTTTCCTTAATGAATTTTTCTTGTGTTGGAACTACTGCTGCTATTGTATTTTTGATATGGACATTTTCCTCACTGAATTTTTCTTGTGTTGGAACTGCTGATATATTTTTTTTGCACTTCGATATGGATATTTTTCTCAATGAATTTTTCTTGTGTTGGAACTGCTGATATATTTTTTTTTGCACTTCGATATGGACATTTTCCTCAATGAATTTTTCTTGTGTTGGAACTGCTGCTGCTATTGCATTTTTGATATGGAAATTTTCCTCAATGAATTTTTCTTGTGTTGGAACTGCTGCTACTATTGCATTTTTGATATGGACGTTTTCCTTAATGAATTTTTCTTGTGTTGGAATGGCTGACGCTATTGCATTTTGTATTTACATTTTCTTCAATGAATTTTTTGTGTTTCCTTATTTCTAGTTTTGTTAGTCTGAAAGAGGAGAGGAGTGATGGGAGGCCGCCGGTCCCCGAGATACAATTGCAGTTTTTATATTTGCCCTGTTTACAGGAAACGAGCTTTTAAGGAATTTGGGGTGTGCCTCAGGCCAACGGACTCTAAGGCGGGCAAAGCTGTATCCTTGCGCAGCTTGTTGGCCAATCAGTGGTAAAATTTACCGCCAGAATATCGAGGCGGATGTTTTTCCGAGTGGTGCGGTCAATCTTTAAAAGGGTTGGCACGCGAATTCTCGGGGCCTTTCCCCTTAAGTACCCGTCTGGAAAGAGAACTCCCTGGCCGGGATCAACCCCTCGTCTACTCCTTTCCTCTCACATAAGAACCACCTTTGTAAATTTAAACGTTGTTTTCAGTATGTTAATTAATAAATATAATTGTTTACCACTATACGATCGGACTAGTAATTTAGTGTACAGTAATTTGTCTATAGAAGATTAGTGTTTAATTTTAACTAAAGTCATGATGCGATGTGAAATTAGGAAACTGGGTTCAAAGTTTTAGAAATTAAATAAGTTTAAAATAGCGTCGCCTCAAAAGGAAGGATGTCTTAAGAAACTTATAACGGCTCTATGCGTGACCTTCTCACTAACAAATCATATTAAGGAATCTTTGATCCTTAAAAACTATTTTATTAGAACGCACCCTCTTGAAGAAGAGAACTTGAACATGTAAATTAAGACTACTGTAAAAAGTCTAGGCTTTCAAGTTAGAAAGAGAGTGTTAGGAATAGGCTGCTTGTGGAATAGTGATTAATCAAATTTAAAGTGTAACGCAGATACTTAGTATTTGATAATTGTAATAATTAAGGTGACGATTTGTCACTGGAGATTGAATATATATTATATTGCTAGGAAGACAGTGCAGTTGAATTGAAATAAGTATTACTGATAATTAAAGTCTTCTCATACCTCGCGTACCTTGTGATGCGACGCTATTTTATCTTATTAATTTTAACTTGACCCAGGTTCCATAAGTTCACATCGCATCATGACCAAAGTTAAATAAGACAAGAATTTTTCATTACAGAACTAACTTTAACGTTTAAGATAAATTTATTTTAAGCACACTAAAACGATTTATACTTCTGCAAACAAGAAGATCAAAAATAATTAAAACTTAGCTTGAGAGAGAGAAGGTGCAGATGGGGTGGACATGATGGTCGCCCTGTCCGGGTGGAGTTTTCGGCGAGTTTTTTTAAAACGATGATTATTTTTTCAAATCTGGAAGAGGCTCTCTCTGCTGAATTCTAGTGCGTCCCCTTTTTTTATCCTGCACCTCATCACTCCAAAATCCTGGAGCCGAACTCTTTGCTCTGTCCAGTATAATTTCTCTGATTGGTCAGGGGCCAGGCGCAGTGTTACACCACCTCAAAATTTATGCGTTTACTGAACTTTTGTGACGCGGGAAACTTTTTGATACTCCCTACCAGAGGAATTTCACCACATCCGGTCAAGGGGGACTCGTATAAAAATCCCAAGTTGCTGAGGGACGATTTCTAAAAACATGAACAATTCTGGCCTCTCATCACTTGCTAATTGTGTTCATATTGCTTCAATTGGGAGCATATCTAACTTTTCATTGATCAAACTTGTTGTTGTGTGTGTTGCAAAAAAACTAAGTGATTTTGAACAGGGCTAGTCTTTCTTCTTTTTCTCCCACATCTCTAGGCGCAGAGGCGAGATACTTACAAACTTTATGAAAATGTTGCAAGATTCAGCAGCCAAGTTAATGCCATTCCAGTTTCATAATCGTAAAGTTCTAGGTCAGAGCAGCCGTTTAACTGTTCGCCAATAAGGATATCTTTTAGGTTTTTGTTTCTTCCCATGATGGCAAAGTGTAGTTGTTTAAGACCTAGAAAGCTTCCACAAATATTTATTTTGTTTAAAATGTATTTGATACATTTTAATGAAAATTTTTAACAAAAAAAAAAAAGTGAAATAATACAAGAAATTATCTAGCTTGGCATTGAAGATTTTTCTTTCAAATGGCTTTCTTAATTCTTACAACCTTTATGCAAATAATTTAGCACATGAATACAATATTTCTTACTATTTACACTTCTTAAAAGTGTGCTAAAGTAGCTGTTTCATCCCGTAGCGAGGTCATTAGCGTTCAAGATAAATAACGCAATGTTCAAGGATTTTGATAAATTTTAGAAATTTGACTGTTCAAGAGCGATTATATTCGTAAGGCATATTTAAAAAGCAATTTTAAAAATTAGAAATAAAACTCCACTAAATGAATGTTTAATCATAACATATGTTCATCAAGCACCTTTAAGCCAAATCAAAGAAGATACTTATGTTAGTACACACATCTTCTCTATCAATTTGCATCGTACTATTGAGTAGTAAACATTTAATAGTAATAATATAAATTCATCGAAAATTATAAAACAAAATAACTATAAATGGGAAAGAAAATTTTAAATGGCATCGCGTAGAATTGCAATCATGAAGAGAAATTACGTCATAAAAAGGAATTTAAAAAAAAATCGTTGCAAAAAATGTGTGTGTGTGGCAACATTCATAGGGAATCACATAAAACCCAGTACTGCGAATGAGGTTCCAAGCCAGGAGTACTAACACAAAATAACTACTATTGTATAATGTATAAACATGTAATCAAGCTTCCAACAGTGCTTTCGTAAGAAAATTTTGTCATTTCCCCAGGAATTTGAATACATAACTTTGAAATGACAGCTATATGTGTGCAATATAAATGAACCTTTAGTTTGAAGATTTGCATATTTATCAGTTAACGAAATACGCAATTAATTTTTATAAAGAACTGCTTGAGTATTTTCTTAAATCAAACCGTGTTAATTGCGATCAAAATTCGTAAAGAATCAACCTGGATTCCTGTAAATAACACCCACAATTTTAAGTATTTTTAACATGAACCTGAGTTTCAAGGGAAAGGTTTTAATATAAAAATATCACTGCTCAGTATGCAGTTCATTAGAATCTGATGAAGTAAAAGGATGAAAGGAAGAAAGAAAAAATACTTTTTTCTCTGAATATGTTAATAGATGTTTTCAAACAAAGTGCCAGATTTTTTTCAAGTCCCTCGGGTTCTACCTTTATTTCAGACTTCTTTTTAAAATTCGAAACGAAATACATAAAACTAGAAAAAAGTTTATGTGTATTTTATTTTAAAGAGAAATCCTCAAATTCTTAATTCAACACTTTTTTTTCTCTCTTTAACTATCTTTTTAAAACTTAAATTTTATTATTTACAGTGCTTTCCTGTTTTATTTTATTTTAACTTATCCAGGCATCATAATAAAAAAAAATCATTTGTAATTCATATATTATCGAAGGAGTGAAATTGTGTGGCAGTCTCACAAGAATGATTAAAAAAATGTTGTTTTTCCTAAAAATGTTTTTACTATAAAGTATATTTTTCATACTCGAGTAAATTCATATTCATCTTAATGTTCTGCTTAGGGCTTCTGAGTCAGAAAAGTTGAAAGTAAAATATGGAATATTTGAATGCTAAGAGCCCTTTTCTAAACGTGATGATGGATTTTTTTGTTCACATGTAGCTTGACTTTTTCCCTTCTTTTAATATTTTGGTAGATTTTTCTTTGTTAATTCAAATTGTTTCCATTAAAAGAACAATTCTTTTGGGTTCACCAAAAATGCATTAGAAGAGCATTTTTTTATGAATTGAAAAGTAGGATTTTTTATTCTCTTAAAAAAATATGATTAAAGAGCACTTATCCATAGTTCGTAACAAATCGTTTACAAAAAAGTTTCAGTCGATACGAAAAACCTTTGATTCAAATGAAAGTATATAAATGTAAGTGATATTAATAATATTTTTTTAAAAAAAGAAATGTAACAAATCGTAAACTTTTTTTTAAGTACAGGTTTTTCGGTCTTACATAAGTATTCAAAAATATCTGACTTTTAATCAATTATTTAAAAATATGTTAATAATTAACACAAGTTTTTTAATAATTTTCTTGTGTAAAAACATTATCATTATTATTATTATATTTTTGTAATAGTGCTACAATTTGTAGAAAACTTCCGTCTAGTCGTATTTCCCAATTATACACAACTAAAAAAGATTTTAAATGAGAACTTGTACAGTTATATGACACTATTAACGTTACAAGAGGTAATAAGAAACGCGTCGCCAAGAACGCTATAATGTACTTAACTTAAACTTTTAGAATACTGGAATGAAAAAAAAACATTCCTAAAATAAATGTGAGCTCAATTGAAGAAAAAAAATCAACGGAACATTAAAAAAAATCTTAATAGATGAATAAACTAAATAATAATTTATCTCACAACAAAATATAGTTAATAACACTATAAGGTATTGTAAAGAGTTAATTACACTATCGAGATTTTTTATACCAATTGGGGTTATTCATAGATTATTTTTAAAAACACTTATAACGATGTAAATTTCATTCTTTTAGCAAATAAATACCATTCATATCAAGTACTATAAACTAACTCAATTTTAGCTTCATGTGAATGAATACAAGTTCCTTGAAAGAGGGTTTCATTTGAAGGAACATAGAATGAGAATTTAACTTATACCAGATAAAATTAAGCTTTTTCTAATACATTGAAATAATATCCTATTCAGAATTATGGCTTTAAAGAAATCTGATTCACTAAAATTTCTGGAAACATTTTGCGAAACTCGTAAACTGCATGCAATTTGTTAATATCTGACGGACTTTTTTTTTTTGAGTAAGTTTTTCTATTTTTTGTAAGATGCACTTGTGTGCATGAATTATTTAAATTTTAATCAGAATGAACAACGTAAACTACTCAAATCTAAAATGCAATGCATAATTTAGAATATTTACTAGGTTTGATTTGAATATATATCGCTATAGTATAACATGGTTGCATTTGGGAATGTATTTAAAATTTTTAATGAAGGATATAGTCTTATAACAAGAAAATTAATTCAAATAATTTTAAAGCACAACTAATTTAGTGTAAATAATTTTTCTACAAGTATTCTAGTGTGTAATATATTAGTAAATAGGGTTTCTGGTTTTAATTTTTATCCTTTAACCATGAATCAAAATTCCCAGTTGTGGTATAACGTTCTTGTGTCTCAGCAATAACATGCACATTTCTTGATGTAATTTATTTTTGATGATCATCACGTGTATCTTAAAATATTTTTCTTTTTATTTCTTAAAGAAACTAATAATGTATTCGAAATGATATGTGATTTAAAGTAAAACATTGTGCGTAACTAAAATATTCATATCATGTCTGAATGTATCTTTAAATTCATAAAGGTTCATAACTCCTTAATTACAGTAAAATTTTGAAACGAATTAAGTCTACATTCTCTCTTAGAAATAACACAACTATTAATACAATTATTTTTCATTGTTTGGTGATGCATCGTTTTCGAGGGTTGGATCCAAATCTTAGATCCAAGATCAAATATCCAGATAAATAAAAATATGTTACAATAAATCCAATGAACTTCTAAAGATGCTGGAAACACTTTCTGAAAGTCATCTCAATCTCAAAATCTAATATTTAAAAATTTTAAATGTCTTTGTTCCTTAGATCAATTTTTGGCCAACTTAGGTGAATTCAGTTTCCAAAATTTTAGGCTGAATTAAGATCGAACTGACTTTTTTTGAGAGACAATTTAATGGTATGATATTAAAAAGAAACTAATTAGTTTCGATATTGTAGTTTTTTTTTAAAAGAAAAGGTGCTGTGTATCTTAAAAGATATTTATAGTTTCTCAGTTTTAAGAATAACAGTATCCTTTAGCTTAGGAAATGAAAATAAATGATCTATTGCAAAAGTATCAAAATGCAGAAAGAGTCCAAAGAAAATTCTGATAATCTTCACTATTGCAACAGCCATAATCGAGGATAGGAATTTAATGCAGACTCTAAGAATATAATGGAATATGCATTAAAGTACCCATATTTATCTCATTGAAAATATGCGTGAATTTTCTAAGCAGGAAAAATAAACACAATTTTTCTCCCTGGTTTAATTTCCTGTCCAATACCTTGGAGAAAAATGTTCGAGGGCGTTGATTTATGAAAGGGTATTATGGAAAACACCATCTGTATTTAATACTGAAAAATCTGGAGGTTATTTACTAGCTTGAGTTAATGATTATACTTGAATTATGTACATATACAACTTCACACACCCACAAGCCCTCAATTTTGTTGGCAGAAATTAATGACCAGATTTTAAATGTTTAGGCATTCTAAACTATTATATGAATATACTAAAATAAGTAATGAGCCAATTTTTTAAAAAAAAATTTTAAATAAAAAACACAGGGACAATAAAACAATAAAATAATTTAACAATAAAATCACTGGGACAAAATACAGTTTATTATGATTTGTATTTTCTAAACCTTTAATAAGATTAAACAACATTTACGAAATTACTATTCAGACCAACTTATTTATCACTTGTGAATATATTACTTTACCAAAAACAACACTTCTCTTTTTATTTAATTTTATAAATAATGAGAAAAATATATTTATCAAGAAGAGATGGTACTCTGTAATTTTAAAAAATGTAAATTTGGTATTGAGAAATAAATCTCGATGACAGTATTTAAAAGCAAAACATTGCTCACTATCTATTTCAATAGGGTATGACTTGATCTTTGTGACTAGTAATATGGAATCATGAAACCTTACCTCACAACTCCACTGTAGACTTTGATAGAGTACAATTGGGTATAAGGTAGTGCTTCTCAAACTTTAACTACCTGCGACCCAATATTCAATCATAATTTTCATCGCGCCCTCCCCCTCATACAATTACAATGCATTAAATACGATAAAACGATACTCTGACGTTAAGGCTACAATACGACTTTTACTTTTTAAGTACCGCTGGCGTATATAAACTCGGCCAGTGCGTAAATTGTTCCAGACGTATATATACGTCTTTCCGATATAAGATCTTTTCTGTCACTGTTATCCATAAAATTTTTCCGAAGGCTTTGGAATACAATAAAATGTCCTTGACTGTGTTTGCGAAATACTTACTTATTGCAAAGGATTTTCTTATTTATTACCTTTATCCCTCCCCGACAATACACCACAGACGCTTGCATATGTGCAAGACGGTGGCATTGGGGAGCGAATCCTATAAATTTTAATCGGCAACTAAGGGATTGATTAAACATCGGAAAAATTATACAGATAAGTGTTAATTTTTGCATATAATTTTACGTATATATATGACAAGCCCGTGGGGGGGGGGCACTGGTAATTAACAAACTTGTTCTTAACTTAGTATCGTTCAATTAATTATAAAATACACTAGTGTGCAAAAATTAAGGACGAAGTCGAAACATTAGCATATCAGCTGAGCGAAGACGCAGAGCGGACACAAAGACCAATCAGGACATTAAGTAAGGGGTGTACGGTAGCACATGCGCAGATATGCAGGTAGACGTAAGGGAGGAGTGTCTGAGTAGTACAAAGCATGTTGTCGGTGTAAGATCAGTATTTCTGGCTAAGAGATTGCACGCCGTATAGCAGTTAAAATCACACCGAGTTGCAGCCTCAGCGAGAAATGGCGAATAATCAATCTGTTAGACGACATCTGGATGCTTTTAACCGAGGTCGAATCATTGGGAAGTTGGAGGAAGGCCGCACGGTGACAAGTGTGGCTGCAGAGTTCGGAATTGCTCACAGCATCGTTTCACGACTTTGGAGACAATTTCAAACTACAGGAACAGCTATCCGGGGGCTCAGTAGTGGTCGTCCACGAGGAACCACACCCGCAGATGACCGGTACATTGTCTTACAGGCCAGAAGAAACAGGCGGCAGACAGCGGGAGAAATCGTTAGATACACGACACTGGCGACTGGACGACCGATATCGCGTTTTACCGTGGCCAGAAGACTCCACGGTGGTGGTCTGTTTGCACGACGCCCTGTACGGTGTGTACCTTTAACGCCTGCCCATCGGAGAAGGCGTTTCTCTGTGGTGCCGGGAACACCGGAATTGGAGAGACAATGAATGGGGACGAGTGCTCTTTACAGATGAGAGCAGATTCAGTTTGAGTAGCAATTCTCATCGCATACTCATCTGGAGAGAGCGGGGAAGCCGCAATCATCCCTCGAACATCATTGAAAGGGACAGGTATGGAGGTCACGGTGTTCTCGTTCGGGGAGGCATCATGCTTGGTAGTCGTACAGATCTTCACATCTTCGACGCAGGTTCAGTCAACGGGACCCGTTATTGTAACGACATTCTTCTTCCATATGTGCGTCTTTTTAGAGGCGCTATGGGTCTGCAGTTCCTTTTCATGGACGACAATGCACCATGTCATCGCACAGTAGCTGTCGAACAGCTCTTAGAGAGTGAGGATATTGAACGTATGGATTGGTCGGCACGATCTCCGGATCTCAATCCCATCGAGCATGTATGGGTTTTCTAGGCAGACGCTTAGCAGCTCGTACCTTACCACCAGTAACGATTCGGGAGCTTCGATTGGCGCTGCAAGACGAATGGGCAGCAATGCCTCAACAACTCATTGACACCCTCATTCTCAGCATGGGCAGACGCTGTGAAACCTGCCTAGCAGTCAGGGGAGATCATATCCCTTACTAAAGACCGGATGTTTCTTGCTGGACACCCATCACAGGGATGTTTCTGCCTTCAGTCGCATTGCGCTTCATGCTACTTTTTCAATCAAGCTTCTTTTTATCCCTCTGATTTCTCTTTTAGTAAGTGTTGCTGACATTACACATGTCCTTACGTATTGGGGATCTTACGGTATTAAATGTGTTGATTTGGAAAACTTTTGTACAAAGTTATATTGAAAAAACCGTCTCGTCCTTAATTTTTGCACACTAGTGTACATTGTGTAGTACTGAAACTTTGATAAGTGTATTATATCAGCGTAAATGTTTTTTTATTGTGTTAGAATGTATTTTGTTTGTTTATTTTCAATAAATTGATAATTTTTTGAATGATCTTTTGTTTTCGATTTTTCAATATACTTACGCGCCCCCTAGGGGTGCACGCCCCACAGTTTGAGGAGCGCTGGTATAAGTGAAAGTTCTGTCGTTTTTGAAAGTGTGCACTTTTATACGTTATTGATCGTTAGCAAGAATTCGGATCCGACTAAAACCAGTTTAAACGCTTAGATTAGTATATTATTGATACTTTATACGCATTTCTTCGTCTTTTAGTCGATGTTTTAAACTTGTAAAACTTTAAACATGCGTGAAGTAAATTTGCACCTAAGATATTGTATGTCTTTTGAGTTCCAAAAAAGGAATAATATGATGGAGGCAAAAAGGAACTTGTGTGACGTGGACGTAATGGAAATAAGTATATAAATTATAAGGGCGTCCAAAGGGTAAAATTTGTAATTTATCAAGAAAATTTAATAAAAATTTGTAATTTATTGAGTATTTACTTTTCTAGTATTTTCAAAAGCATACGAAGCATTTTATTACCCTCTGCGCCTACAAAAAAGGCCCTTCTAATTTTCCATTTTTTTTCGTTATTTTTAACAATTTTCTTTTTTTTTTTTGGATCTCAAGATGCTTTTGTTGGGCACACGAATCTTAAATGCATCTAATTTTTTGATGCATGACACACAGTTAAAACTTGGTTCAATATTACAATGTTCAATATTACAATGTGTTCAATACTACAATGAGTTCAATATTACAATGTGTTCAATACTACAATGAGTTCAATATTACAATGTGTTCAATTTTACAATGAGTTCAATATTACAATGTGTTCAATACTACAATGAGTTCAATATTACAATGTGTTCAATTTTACAATGTTATTAATTTTACTACATGGCTCACAATGAACTGTGCAATAGCCATATTTAAGCCTAATTTTAGAGTTTTTAACTTCACAAAGGTTGATCTTGGAATCACACTGACCATATGGTGTTATTAACACCACACCGTGCGCTCATACACTTTTGGATAAACCTAATACACTGCTTTTTCCACTTGATCAACAGATTTGGGATCATGAGAAACTTATGCAAGGAGAAATACAGGTGCTCCTAGAAGAGCTTATTTGATGCGCGTCAAGAAGCATCATTTAAAATATATATATAAATACTTCTAATTATCGTATTTCCTCATATCATGTATCGCTTTAAATAGAAATATTTGAACTTTTTCTAAATATAAAAAAGTAAAAATCGATATTTTTTCATAACATTAAGTGCCGCACCCCCTTAAAAGAAATAGCACAGTGTCATATAGAAATCTGAACAACCGAAAAACAAACATCAATATATACAGAAATTTTCTCTTCATCTCAATCGAATTCCAGTAATTTCCTATTTTAAAATGTTTGGAACCACTCGCTTAGTGGAAACTAATTTTTACATTATAATTTTAACAACATTCTGTTTATGGTAAATAAAAATTCTTTTGTCTGATAGCTCTTTCTACTTTATCACAGATTTTATTTAACATAATGCCAAAACATTAGTCGATTAATGAATAGTAAACTATGAAATAAGTTGATAAAAATAACATTTCTAATGAAATGTCATCAGTTCTTTTAATAATAATAAAAACAATTTTATTTCTAAAACCACATAAATTTAGAGGGACGCATTGAAAAAATACTGAACTCAATTCAATTTAACATTTGTGGCACTCTTTGTTTTTTAAATGTCTTTTTTTTTTCTGTTTTAAAAAGGATTAACTTAACTCAGTGGTGCAACAGTCCATGAGGGCCAAGGTCTACTCTGCCCATATCAATTTACGTGACCTTGGGCCCTGAGGTGCCTGAGTGGATGTCCCGATCAGGCGGTCAGTCTGACATGAAACCCCCAGTGTTAAGTTCTCAAGCAAATTTTTTACACATTTTTCGACCCTCTGAAGGGATGAAAAGCTAAGTCATGAACTTGCCCACCCCTAGTTTTGAACCTCGGATCTATGGTGTAGAAGCTTGATGCACCATCACTCACCCACTGGGCTTCTTAAAAAGGATTATTTTGCTTAAAATATTATGTATAGTGTTTTGATTAGAAGAATAATTACTTTGCTTGCATTTAACATTCTTCATTTTCCCTCAAAATTGAAGAGAAATTTCCTCTAAACCCTCACTTTTTTTATACTAAGGATATATGGTAATTTTAAAAATAAATAAATATTTTTTTTTTCATTTTGATAAAAAAAAGCAAATTTAGTGAGCTATTTTCTTATAATTTTTTAAATAATTGATTCTTTTTTAAAAAAATACTTAATTTTAAATATTGTTTTATATATCTTTAATTACTGGAAGTAAAAGTTAGAACGGAATTTAAGTTCTGAGCCTCTGTCAAAGGTAATAATTTTTTTTAACTAAACAAGAAATAAAGTCGTAAATTCTAAAAATATACTAAATTTCACATTTTCTAAATAATTAGCCAGAGTTTTCAGCTCTAAATATTTTTTTTTGTTTTGTAGTTTGTAATTTTAAACTCTCAAACTAAAATCAGTGTCACAACAGTCCATAGATGTTCAAGGCCTACTGTGCTCATCTTATTTTTCTCGACCATGACCACAGAGGTGCATCGGCAGATGTTTTGGTCAGGTGATCTGACTGACGCGAAACCACCAGTGTTTAATGTACCCACAAAATACTAAACGAATATCGTGGAACAGAAAAAAAAATGTTCAGGTAGTAAAAAAAAACTAAGAAACCACTTGCACCTCCTCGAAATTAGAAATTTGAAAAGAAAAAAAATCATTAAAATTTTAAGACCCATTAACTCTTGGAAAACTTCCGATATCTTTAAACTAATTAAATATTAATTGCATAATTTGGAAATAAGCTTCTAAATGAGCCAAGAAAAAAGGCAGAAACAAACTTTATGTTATTTTTGTAGTTTTAAAGTATTGTGTAGCCTTAACGGTAGCAATAAAGAATGTGGAGTGTAATGAAGTATATAATTCATTCTCTTTCTCAGTAATTAAACTTTTTTGGAATAAATTCTCTTAAAATATGTAATAAATAAAGTACTGCATAATTTTGTTTAATTTAAAACTTTTTCATTTATTAGTTAATATAGGAAAGCCAAGTTTCACCTTTTTTTATTAAGAAATAAACCTGATAGGATTATTTTCTAATAGTTGATAAGTTTTAGATCACTGAACTAATTGTAAACACAATTCAATCAAGGATTTTTATACTGAGTTCAATTACCTAACTTTTAATTTATTTAAGGTATTTTTAGAAAGAGAACGGAATAAATAAGTTTTTGAATGATGTTGATGTTCTCAAACCAGTCTTGTGAAACGAAAGGATACCAAAAAATGTTTCAGAAACTAAAAACGCATTCATGGTATCAAGCTAACTATTGTCTCTAAATCAAATACCTCTACTTAATAAGACCCTATACTCACGCATTATTAAATCAACCGTATAATAAATAAGTACAAAGTAATAAATGTAGCAGTTTTACAAATATGTTTGATTTTTCGTTGCAATAAAATAAAATTTGACTATTTAAATGAAATAACAGTAAAAAAGTATGTTTTTTGCTATGGAGTGTTTTAATTAGTTATTAAATGCTACTCCAAAATATGTATGCGAATAATTGACAAAACTGCCTCATAACAAGGAGTATAAGTGTTAGTTTCAAATTGTCTTATTTCAAATTTAAATTTCTAAAGAATTTTGCTCTTCAAAATTTACGTCAATATATGGTAGTGATGATTTTTTTTTGCATATGTATTTATTGTTAACTATTTTGATTTCCTTCAATTTTAGAATTGTTTTGTTCTTTTTTACAACTGAAATTTATGAACTAGTTTTGTAGATTTTATTTAGAGACATCTTTCTGAATATTTTATGTTAAATTTTCCTCTTTTTACTGAGATGTATTTTTGAATGACTTCTTATTGACTAGCCTTTGAAGCAATTATAGGGTTATTATTAACGATGAGTTTCTTCATCTTGAACAGGGGTCAGTTGAAGATTCCTGGGCTGTGGCACCTCACTGTCAGAACTATCCCATAATGCTCAGCCAAGACGAGAACTATCAAGTTTGGCACTGTTTCAAGTGTGTTAACCCTGGTACATGTTAGGTTTTTAGTGGAGACAAGGCTACCCCCGATTACGTTAAATTAACTCTGGCCCGTGGCCCTTCAGTTACATTGGTCATACGGTAATTTTGAACGTCACAAGCTAAATGCCATAAATTTTTAGGTCCAAATGCAGATATTATAGTTTTGATTATCATAATTATCTGTAGTACAAAATAACCAAATCACTATTTGTGAAGCAGAGAGTCATGAGATGTGGTGTAAAACAAAGGAATGAGGTTCTGGCACATCCGTGTGCTATCCTCATTTTGGGGGTCTCAGGGGTGTTAATTTTGTCTCGAGGGGTGAAAATACAAACAATTTTCAAACACAGATATAATTCTTTTAAATTTAAATTAAGTAATTCGAATCTTTTACACATGATTTACAAAGGATAGTGGCTACAAAAAAGTACGAAATGGTTTTTAAATATAATCATAATTTTAGAAATTATAAGCGTATGAAAGTAAGAAATAATTTTGTAATAAATATTAAGTAACTTTTTTGCGTTGCACACTCTACTTTCTAAAATAGTATCCTCTGATATATAAAACTTTATAAAATTATAAAATGAATCATACTATTTGAATCCTACATCATTTAAGAATAAGATGTCTTTTGTATTTAAAATATTTTAAAAATATCGAAATTTTTTAAAAACATAATTTAAAAATGTAATTTTAAAAATAAATAATTTACTATTCTACTTGTATGAAAATACTGCAGTGCAATAAGGATACATTTTACTTTATAAATCAACTTATAACTAGTAATTAAAGCTATTATTTTAGAAAAGAGCATGCGCAACGCGTAAAACTTAATTGATATTTCTTATATTGAAATGTGTTTTATTTTCATATGCTTATAATTTTTTTTAAATTATCATTATATTTTAAACATTTTATACTTTCTGAAGCCCCATTCATTTATAAATAATGTGTAAAAGATTCAAATTAGTTAATTTTAATTTCAAAGAGTTATATATATTTGAATATTGTTTATATTTTCAGACCTCTAGAGAAAGTTAACCTCCTGAGACCTCTTAACTGTTTTTTAGAATTATGATATCCATCGTCACAATAGTCATTGCCTTTGTTGTTACGATTTCAATAAATCTAAATTTAAACCTGAATTTAATTTGATTCAATTTATTCAATTCAAAATCTCAAAAAAAAGTTTATTTGAATAAAAACTTTCTATTTTTTTAAAATGTGTTCTTTATTTTTAATGTTTTAAACAATGTCATTCTGTAGTTTGTTGTATGTTTTTATTTTGGTACTTTCCAAATGAAAAACATTTATAGAACTTATTCAAACAATGTTTTAACTCTGTTTTAAGATAGTGTTTCTTCATAAAACATAAATTAATCGATATATTTTTCCCAATATCTCTGATAAATTTAGGCAATTCGTTAAAATTGCTTTTTTGTAATTCATCTTTATATTTTATTGTCAAATTACTGGAGAAAACCTTATAAAACTTATATAGCCACTTCACATAAATGTCTAAGTGGAAACAAATAAACTGTGTTTCTGAAACAAAACAGCGGTCTTATTGCTTTTAAATTCGAACGTATACCGTTCTCGGAATAGAGAAAAAACAATCATTCTCTCCCATAAGCTTTTTCGATCGTAAATTAACTTTAATCAAACCTTCATGACCTTCTCCCAAGAAACACATTTCCAGAGGTTTGTTGTGATAAGGTTTGTTTTTACCTCACCCCTGGGGAAACTCCCCAAATCATTTTCATCGTTGCTTTCGCGAGACCAATGGCGTTTTAAGCTGACTGGAATGGCAGGCATTTGCTATATCACAAGAAAACAAGACTAGACCATTGAGACAAAAAAGAATTATTCTAGAGTACTCTTGGGAAAGTTCTATTGAAACTCATGTTTTGGTATTGAACTGGTAGAAAGAATAAACGTGTATTTAAGACTGTTGATGATGATTAATGGCTTTGAAGGAAAATATAAATCTAAAAGAAAAAATAGATATCTAAGCGATATCTACACGTAAAGAACGAAATATTTTATTACATGTATCATTTAATACTTCTTAAAATTATGTAATCTAAAGTATTAGCTATAATTAATATGAATTAGAGAACTAATATATATGTTTATTCATATTTAATAAGAACTGCATTGATATGGCATGGATGAGGCCTTTAATTTAGTTATAATTTATTGTAGCGAAGTTGAAACAAAGACTATTTCTTCAATTTCTTTACTTTTGTTGTTTTACTTGATAATTCATGTTTTTTTACGTATTTACACCTTTGAGTACTTTCGTATTATGGAAACAATCGCCGACGTTCAAAATAACTTGCCAAGTTGGCAACCCCAATTTCGAATGTGTCGTATGCGCTGAATTGAAAATCATGTGCTTCGTTTCATATAAGGTCACCAATAGGTTGCGAAAATACATAAGTGCCTAGCTTTGTTCTTGTCTCATATAGTGTAGGAGTGGGAAGGCCCATTGACACCAGCTAAGGGAATGGGTAATGTGGAATGGCAAGTGGCAGGGATTCATCGGTCTTTGGGTTCATGTCCGAGTGTTGCTAACTGTATAATAACTGTTTTCTTTAAATGTTTTTTTTTTTTTTTTAATAAACCTTAATTTTTAAAATTTAAATGCCAGGTTTTTTTAATTTGTTTCCGTGCCCATTGATTAGAATCAAACTTTACTGGCGCAGCCGGCAGGATCGAGTCTTAGTGGAAAACCCCACAGGAAGAACGTTCCAGAAATTTCGAGTTTTTCTGGATTCCCGCGTGGAAATGAATCAGGTAAGAGTTTTTGCTTGCATCCTGTAATGTAAGACGAGAGAAATTTATAAAATTATACTGTTTAATATCCATTTATTAAGAGAGAATTTTGATTTTATTTTTTGTATACGTCAGTGTAAGTTTTTTGCTCTGCATATCCATGCAGTTGTAACTTGTTGAACGCCAGTTCAATTTTGAATTAATTATATACATCAGTATATATATTTTATTATTCTTGTTCCATATCAATGGAAAGTAAGTTTTATCCGTTCTAAAAATTAAGAAGCTTCAAAATCATTAATTCTCTCAGTATATTATTTTATTGCATATCCATGATTTATAAAATTTTGAACGCCAGTTCAAATTTCAGTTATTATATATCAGTATATTTTTTTATTATTTCTTGTTCCATATCGATGGAAAATAAGTTTTAGAACATCAGTTCTATGAATTAAGGAAAACTTCAAAATCATTAATTCTCTCAGTATATTATTTTATTGCATATCCACATGCAGTTATAAAATTTTTTGAACGCCAGTTCAATTGGGAATTATTATATACATCAGTATATATATATTTTTTTATTATTGTTCCATATAAATGGAAAGTGTTTTAGAACATCAGTTCTATAAATTAAGGAAAGATTGTATGTTTTTTTTTTCTTTTTATTATTGTATTTATTTATTTTTGTAATGCACAATAATAAGTTCACGTCAGTGAATAGCAATTGAGTTTATTGAAAAATTAATGCTAAAGAATAATACTTATCTCATGTCAATGAAATTATTTTGTGCTTATGTACGCATAGTATTTTCGATTAATGAAAAAAATATTATCAGTTTAAATTGGAGAAAAACTACCGAATATATATTTTGTAGTGTTCTATTATTCCAGCCAGGGAATAGATTAAGTGGTGCATGTCGGTTATTTTAAGTGATTATATTGTGTATATCAGAAATAGGTTAGGAGATTATTGTGTGTCAATAATATTTTAAGTGATTATTGTGTGTCAGTAATATTTTAGGTGATTATTGTATATCGGTAATATTTTAAGTGATTCTTGTGTATCAGTAATATTTTAAGTGATTATTGTGTATCAGTAATATATTAAGTTTTATTTATTAGTTATTTAAGTACACTTGGTATATTGCGAAATATATAATACATTATTCTGGAATTCAATTCATTGAGTGTTGTGTTAGTGTAGCGGATGCTTATTGTTGTTCAAACAAAGATATATTTGTGGTGTTTAATTTTTGGCAATCCCTTCTGGGTGTTATTTCATTTGATTATTTGTTTAGTTGCGGTATATTGGAAAAAGAAAATTTTCAAATGGCATTTTTGGAGAAAGCTAAAAAGCAGGATTTAGTTTTGTTGGCTGAGGAGTTAGGTCAAAAGGTATCAGATAAAATGACGAATATAGAGCTAAGGAATATCATAATCGGTAGCAAAGATTACGAAGAAGAGTTCGTTAGAGATCAGTTATCTGTTATTTTAGAGGAACGCTTTGAAAGGGAAAGTGAGGAAAAAATCGCCAGGCAGCTCGCAATCGAGGAGGAAAAAATCGCCAGGCAGCAATCCAGCAGCTGCGCTGGGAATCAGAATTGAATGAACTGCGGTTAGAGATGAAAGTATTCGGTCGAATGTCAAGCGGACGAGTTGTGCAGAAGATCGTAAGAAGACATCTTCAAATTACCGAATTAGTATCGGGAGGGCCGAGGAACATGTGAGGGAAACGTCTCTGCTGTGTTGATGGCTGAAGCTAGTAACTACTCCTATCAAGGAAGAAAAGGGAATGGACGATTTAAGGGTTGTTTACGTCAAGGTCAAGGGTGAGCAAGAAATGGTGAATGCTGTCATAGACACAGGTGCCCAGATGCCCGTGGTAAGACCAGATGTTGTCGAACAAAGCATTAATAATAGAGGGTCAATTCAAATAACGTCTGCATTTGGGGAGCATGAAATGGGTGAAGTAAAAGATTCCAACATGGAATTGAATGACTTTAGGCACGGTGTTGTGCCTGTCTCTAAAAATTTGGTTAACGACATGTTAATCTGTTCCTCTGATTATGAAGTATTAATAGAAAACTCGCAAATGATTCGCAATCCTGCGAAACTATTCAAAGAAAGAATTATTAGTTCAACAGATTCAAAATCAGTTTGCAGCCAAGAAGTGGTCACCGATCTACTTCCTGAGACACATTCTTTGAGTTCCAAACGGAGATTTGGTTGCGAAAAATTAAATCGAATGTCAAACAAATGGACAAGGTATTTTTAAAAAGGAATCTTGTATAGTACTAGGCGTGGTTGCCCCCGTATATTCCTAATTTTATTGACTCAACCCAGGTGCAATGTTGTCGTGATCCAATAACAGGAATTGTTAATTTGGAGTTGAAGGCAGGATTGAAAATACTTAAGGTTCGCGAGGATATTTTATGGACAATAACATGCGTTGATTGTTTTTGTCACTCTTGGGACTGAAAAGGATTTTTCTTGCTTTCATTTTTACATAGAAATTGAAGAAAAGAGAAAGAGAATTTTTTAAAATGTTTAAACCTGGTACAATAAAAGAATTAACGTTTGGCTGAAGGTTTAAGCATGTAAAAGTAATGAATTATTCAGGTTGCCTGCTCCTGTTAAATAGATAAGATTTATGCCAATGATTATATATGTACTTAACGTTTTTCAGTACCATAATTTCTGGAAATTTCTAAAGATTAAAACTTTTGTATGCTTTGCTAGTACATGCATAATTATTTTAGATTTTATGATATATTTTGGTAACTTCTTTTTATATTTTAATATTTTTTTTTTTGAGTATTTTTTGTGTTAAAACTTGTACGGATATTAATTTTCTAGCATATTAATGTGATTTGTAAATCTATTTCTTGGGAGTTGTATTAGCAAAAGCTTTTTTTAATGATACCTGAAAAAAAATTTCTCTCGTTATCTTGTTTCTTGCCATGTATGTGTGCATGTGTTTTTTTTTTCATAGTTTCTTTTTCAGCTTCATCGTCCTGGAATGACGGATGAGCTTTTTAAGGGGAGGTGTAGGAGTGGGAAGGCCCATTGACACCAGCTAAATGGGTAGTTTCCCCTCCCCCCCTAATGTGGAATGGCAAGTGGCAGGGATTCGGTCTTTGGGTACGACGGAGTGAAGTCATGTCCGAGTGTTGCTAACTGTATAATAACTGTTTTCTTTAAATGTTTTTTTTTTTAATAAACCTTAATTTTAAAATTTAAATGCCAGGTTTTTTTAATTTGTTTCCGTGCCCATTGATTAGAATAAACTTTACATAGTATATTTACATATAATTAAAGTACTTAAAATAAAGGGAATTAAATTTTTCATTAGATATATAATGTGAATCAGGGCCGATTTAAGCTCAATTCGGGGCCTGAGTGCAGAAGATCTACGGGCCTCCATTTCACCAGCGGATCGAAATTTATAAGCAGAACATGTGGTAAGTCCAGATCATCCAGGCGCTTCCGAGCCTTTCTGGGTCTCCGCCTCCCCACCCCAAGCGCCCAATGCATAAACTTGCACTAATGCGAATACATTTGCAATATCATCAACTCTATTAATAACTCGCCAAGTTGGCAATCCCGATTTCTTATGTGTCGTACATGCTAAATTGGCATCCATGTGCTTCGTTTCATGGAATGTCTCCAATAGGTTGCGACAATACATAAGTACCGATGCGAATTATTATGAAATGAATCCGTGATCCTTTCCGCAGTAACTTAAAAACCATTACATAGAAATCTAAAAACTTAAAATATGAAATTTGTTAGTAAAAGTTTGAAAATCTTAAACTTAAAAATATTAGTTTAACTATAAATCATGCAAATATTTTAAAAAGCAATTATTATTATAAATAAATCAAATAAGCAGATCACATGTCATTATTATATATTATGGCATGCAAAAAAAGTCAAGCTTTATGCAAATTAGATGCGACATGACCAATAATATCACGATCTGCTTCCACTTCGCTTTAACGAAAATAATCATATAGGAAATTCGAGGTGAGACAGAAAACTGAGGTAAAAACAGGTTTAATGTTTATTTCCAATCTGCCTGGTTCTAGGTATGCCTGATTTTGCAAATATTTACTAGCCACGTTTGAAAATACTTGAAAATTCGCAAATGAAATTTTTTCTTATATCCTATATTTTTCTTTCCTTGAAGTACTTACTGGTGAGAGCATTTATTTTCAGTTATGTAAGGAAACCTATGTATCCTGTTAGAAGTAGTATGAATGACGCTTTCTTTGGGTTAATTTTGAAAGTAATCACTGCGAACAACATTTCTTCCAAAATAGGCAAAATACTAGCAGAAAAAGTTCGCAGATAGTAGCTGGGGGCAAACATTGAATTTTACATGTTACTTTATTATGTTTATTATAATGTATTATTCGAAATAAACCTACGTTTCTATAAATATTGGTTTTTAATTCTAAAAGATAAACCTTGTCTGTTTGACCCAGGTTAGACTTTGAGTTTAACACCCTAGACGTTGACTAAAATGGGACTAAGCAAATACGAACATCAAACGAATACTACAAAAATATGCCAAGAAAATAAGAGCGCTCTTCCTCATTAACTCTAATATTTTAATTAAAAAAACATTTCATGGATTGAAGGATGATGTTGTTCGTACTATAAACATCCGTACGATCAAATAAATATTTATCTGTCAGTAATTACGGTTAGCCAATACATCGTTTTCAACTTGAATTTATTTTCCTTTGTTTCAATAGGCACAATCACAAACAAATATTAACAAACGGTTCAACATATAATTTTTTCCCTTTTTATATTCATGGAACACAAACATGTTGTCAGATTTAACAAATGAGCTTAAAAAACCATTGAAAAATAAGAGCAAAGCTTAATCGTCTGCATAAAATGTAAAGAAAGGATGATTCAAAAAAGAAATACAGAAGAAATATTCATTTGTAAAAAATTACATCAATAGACGTTATTAAGTATATAAACACTAAAATCATGTGGATGGATACGGTAAGGAAAAATAAGCTATAATTATTTATCTGTTAATACATATTCCTTTTTTATAATGAGTGATTCTTGTCACATAACATAATATTATGCACACATACTGTAATATTACAGTAATGATATTTAGAATGAAACATAATCAAAAGAATAATTCATTCAGGGAGATATAATGTAACAATACGTTCATAGGAATTCAAGGGAGCTTCTGTATACGCACGCACGCACACAATTCAACCCTTAACAACTGTGTGGAATCCGATCAACTTTAAGAACAAAATGCATCAATTAAGGTCAATCGTTTCCCATGGTATTCCCTAATGAAGTAATGAAAACACATTCAACATTGTTAGGATCATCAGGGAGTAATTACGGGAGATTGGGATTATATTTTCAGTTGTTACCATAACACCTAATTTATCTTACCAGAATACGATTGGAAAAAGGAATTACTTTTCAACAATACTAATGCCCATTAATATGTTCATTCTTAAATAAAATTACTACTAAGAGTATATCAGTTTAGAAGACTCATAATTACTTGCAAGCAATACAAAGTTTAAATAGTTACATTCAATTGATTAATATTATTCTCCTAAGCACCTCGTAATATGTAAATCAATTCATATATGTTACATTTTAATATATATTTTCTTTTACTATTAAAAATTATTAAAATGAAAAGCAATCGTTCTATTTTTGCTTGTTTGAGAAGTACAAATATCTTAACGGAGAAAAATAATTACGATTTTTAAGTAAAGATATAGTACAAATATTATTGCTCAACATTTTTCATACAAGTATGCATTTTGTATGGTTTTCCAGCCTTCTGTAAAGTTTCTTTTAAATAAAAATGGATAGCAGATATTCTGGTATTTATTATTCTTAAGGCTTCTACCAAGGGCTAGCCTTAAATGAGAATACTATCACTATACTCGTATGTTAATATCGAAAAACAGAAAAATGAACTTTTGTTGTTTCTGAAATAATATTCATAATCAACACTATAAAATATGTTCTATTCCTTAAACAGGATGGTTAACTTCTAAAATGTTTTCAAATGCTATTTTAGATCTAGTTTATTAGTTTTAAAAGTTGACCACACACTTCTTAAATGAAACTATTTTATGCATACATAGGACGTTGGAACTATTCAGATTTATCAATTTCCTCTGTTTAATTATTTTTTAAATCAACACCAACGATTTTGTTGTAAATTTTTAAAATAAACTAAAGTTATTCCAAAGAAATATTATATCTTATTTTATATAATACAACTTCTTCCGCAATAAAAATTATCAATACTTAATTGAAAGAAAATTAGTAGGACATTTTTATTTTTCAAACATAAAGAATGAAATTCTTTTTCGCATGATAAAAACTTTGTGACAGTGATCAATATTTGGGATTGTCCTTTTCTTTTCTTTTAAACCACCGATTTCCTTTTATGCTTTTATGTAGGTATTAAACGAGGCTTTCAATCTTCAAACCTGTTACTATGGACAGCTATATTCCCTAGGGAAAATATCGCCTTTTGTTATTTTTTAGGGATATTTTTTTACCGACGGAGTAACCAAACCTTGACTTAATCTCTGTTTCAGTGGTGATGACGGCTGTTCATTTATCATTGCTTGGATGGCTAGGGTTACTTCTAAACATTGAGTTTGAAACCAGATATAGATCTAAGTTATTGTGTGTGTGAGACAACTATTGATAATTATTTTTATCTCAACATTAACTTCATGATTTATATCCTACTATAAGTATATTAATGTAGAAATTTTTTTGACACTAAAAACTGTTCTTCGCATCGATCCTTTTCGAGAATATTAAATATTTGATGTAAAATTTGTGTTATGACCTTTTTTCATTGTATATTATTGATTCCGCCTACATTCTAAATTAATTTTTCCTCACGGTCATAAATGTTTCATAACCTTTATCACTTGTAAAGAGTGTTTTTTTCCAGGTATAGAAGTTTAAGTTGGCATTACTTTCCAAGATGGTTACCTATTTAACAGCTGTCAAGTTATTTATTCTCAGTTTGGTTTGGCAATTCATCATGAATAGACTCACGCCTGAACACAACGCTTTTAGATTCGTCGAATGGGCCCCAAAACGAGATTGCCGTTGTTCCCGATTTTTATAAGAGAATTTTGTTTAGCGATGAAGCGCACTTCTGGTTGAATGGCTACGTCAACAAACAAAACTGCCGTATTTGGAGTGAAGCTAATCCACAAGTGTATGTCGAAACACCGTTACATTCAGAAAAACTGACTGTTTGGTGCGCTTTATGGGCTGGTGGAATCATTGGTCCGTACTTCTTCAAAAACGATGAAGGCCACAACGTTACAGTCAATGGTGATCGGTATAGAGCCATGATTACTAACTTTTTCATTCCTGAATTGAACAATCATGATGTCCAGGAGCTGTGGTTCCAACAAGACGGTGCAACTTGTCACACAGCTCGTGCCACAATCGATTTATTGAAAGACACGTTTGGGAACCGCCTAATTTCACGTTTTGGACATGCAAATTGGCCTCCAAGATCTTGTGATTTAACACCGCTAGACTATATTCTGTGGGGCTATGTAAAGTCATTGGTCTATGCGGATAAGCCACAAACGCTTGACCATTTGGAAGACAACATTCGCCGTGTTATTGCCGATATACGGCCACAAATGTTGGAAAAAGTCATCGAAAATCGGACGTCCAGATTGGACTACATCCGAGCCAGCCGTGGCAGTCATATGCCAGAAATCATATTTACAATGTAATGCCACAAAATTATCTTTCGAATAAAAAAATTCATGTCATTCGAATAATACATCGTTGTTTTATTCCAATTTAAAGTTCTATACCTCTAAAAAAAACACCCTTTATTTAAGGCTCATTTTGCATTGAATATAATTTGTATTCATTCGCTGTTTATAAGTATAGATGTACGTTTAGAAGACACCGAATTATTTAACAACCTTTCATCAGAAGTAAGATCTTGTTCCATTATGCTTTTAGGAATAGCTGGAAATATTAGATCGCAACGGGTATTTTGTCTCGCTATACGCACCTCTTCTAAAAATTCCTTGAATTCACACAAGTGTATTTTTGAGATTGCAACTTGTAATGAACAGACGGTTTATTTTTGTATAATATATTTTTATTGCATTACTTTTCCTTTTTCTCACATTTAAACGCTTTTAGGTGGTTATTTTTCCTATTTGCTTCTGATACGAAAAATGTGGCCGCGGTAGCCTAGTGGTCAAGGTAACGGACTGGTGGCTAGCGTGTCATGAGTTCGAGCCTAGTACCACTGAAGACCCGCCATGCATATGGGGCTGATACACGCTAAATATGGAGCGGCTCAAACATTCTCCTATTGGTGTGATGTGAAAGTTAGGAGAGGAACCTGCCAGTGTTCAGGTGTCATCCTTGCCACTTGACCATAGTTCAGAATTACGAAGTCTGTCGCCAAAATTCCAGGAGTAGCTGAATTGTGCGATGCTAATATTCGGTCAATGGTATGAAACATTTCTAATGATTTAATTCAAAACTTTGGAAATTTCAAAAATTTAACAATTCGTTTTTTATTGTTTGTTTCAAAGAACAGGTGCTTCACTCGCTACCAATAAATAATAGCATCGTAAATATTTTTTTAAAAATCTTTTTGTGTGGAACATATTTCGAATTATAGCATAAGCTCGATTTCTGTGTGGATCTTTATTTCTTTGATTTAAAGCTAAAATCGTTATTTTATTTACCATAATTCTAGGATAGTGGTAGAAGTGAATACGTAATTTGAAACTAAATCTCCTTTTGGAATATCTCTGAAATGATTTATTTTGCAGGAAGAAGTATTTTTATTGATTTGCTCACGGCTTCATTCCTGATATAAGAAAATATGCAATTTACCTCCTTATGAGTTGAAATTAATAGATCCCACGTAGTTGTTAACTCATTCCGTTAAATCATGATAAACTGCTGGTTTAATAATGAATAAACTATAAGGATGCTGTAGGCAGTTTAATAAATATTTATAACCCTGGTTCTTAATAATTAAAATTAATTACTAAACCATCTGAGTTATTTTGTTGGTGATATGGGGAATTATTACCTTCAGATAATTCCTTGATATTTATCCTGGTGTTCTCTTATTATTTTCATTTACTTTCAGATGGCTCATATGTTCATAAGAAAAATAAAAAAGTCCTATCTAATCGATCATATTCATGTACTTAATGACACTGCTCAAATCCTTTAGAAAAACTTAAGATATACTTAACATGCAAAAATAATGGATTCCTCTTTTTGCAACCTAATATTTTAGATTAAATTTTGAATAAAAAGTGAATTTTTTTTTCTCCTCAGAAAAAAACGACAAAACTTTCCCTTGCACCCAATAAAACCATTTCATACTACAAACGGCAGGGGTACTTCGGCAGTTCAAACCTTCTGCATAGAATTCTGGTTGACTACCAATACAGTGACATTATAACAGACGGATTGCATTGTCTTTACACGTGTTAGAGAGTTCAAAATTTTGTAGACTATTGTGCTTTCGGTAATACTGTGTTCTGAAAATCGAGAAATGTTAAGCCAGTTAAGATTTATTGTCAATTTGTAGATATTTATGGTGAAAATGTAATGAGTGACGAACTGGTGAGAAAGTGACTTTGATATTGCAATGATGGGAGCACCAATGTTCATGACGAAGTAAGAATTTGGCAGTCTTTTGATGTTAACGATGGGTTGTTGAAAAAGTGAATGAGAAAAATCATGAAAACACACACACAGAGGGTTCACAATATGATTGTTTTTGTAATGAGTTTTCACAAATTTCAAAAATTGTTCAATAACGACATCTTTTTTTAAAGAGGGTTAAACCAAGTTGGTTTCCATTTATGAAAAATACCTGAACAATAGTGGTAACAATGTAAGAAAAGAGTTTCCGCGATATGCTTTTTCATAAAAAATTAAATTTCTTTTTCGAAAAAATAAAATATGCAAGTTTTTCCAAAACAATACTTAACTTCCGGATGTACCTCATATAATTCTTTAATAAGTTTAAGACACTGTGAATTTTTCTATGTTCTATACAAAAAATATACTAAGATTTTTTTATGATATAAAAATAACTTACATTTGCTTCCCAACATTTAGCTCATAAAATAAGATTAGTTAAGATGATGTTTATTTTACCCAAATTTTTCAGGTGAATATTTTTTTAAAAATCGCGTTGAGATGTAAAAGGTTTAATAAATGTAAATGGGTGTTGCAACTAAATAGGAACATTTCCAGCATATTTTCAGTGATTACTAGTTATACAAGATGAATTTTCTGCTTTAATGCTATGTTAATAAAATTCAGTTCCAAAATTTTGGTAAAAATATTCAAATTAAAATTGAAACGCCAAGGTGCGATAATTTATCATTTTTTTTAAAGTTTCAACTGAAATCATACACGTAATTTTCTTTTTTCTTTTTTTTTTCCTTTGTTAAAATGTATGTATTTGCGATTAATTTAATTTGGAATACGGAACTTTTTTTTCCTTACTAAATAGGCTAATAGCTACCGTTTTATAATATACTCTATAACAACAACAACAACAAAAAAAAAAAAAAAAACGACGCACCAAAAAAGAGTTGCCCGATTGTAATGAAATTTCGTATGCGTAGACATTTATATTAAACATGCAAATGATTAAAATTCCGTGCCCAATAAATGAATCGCAAACGCTACTGCGCATCGTAATTCCATACTAAGTAGGTGTCTATAAGAAGCGATTCTCAATCTGGTGGACAAAATTTCTGTTGGATTGCAATTTAGGATACCTGCAACGACTAAAATAAATGCTTCGTGACGCGGGATTTGATCTTATCATGAGCCACTTTTGGAGTTTGAAAGAGGTCGTATCAATGGATTGAAATATGCAGGTTGGGGAAATCGGAGAATCGCTCGTCATATGGGTCGAAGCGATGCGGCCATTAGAAGATTCTGGCAAAAATGATTAGACAGCGGCAGATTTCAGAATCTTGATAGTAGCGGTTGACCTAGGGCCACAGCAAATCGAGAAGGACAGATTGATTGTCAAATCAGCTGTCACAGTGCGTGATTCATCGTTATCAACCATCAGAAATGTGTCCCTCACACCTCACACGAGTGTCCACCGTGACCATTCACAGACAACTGATAAAGTGAAATATACACTCGTACTGCCCGCTATACCACCTGCCAGTCACGCCCGCACACTGTATAGACAGATTACAGTGGTGCATTGCTCGATCAGGTTGGAATCATGCTGAATGGGACGTACAGTGTTTTGCGACGAATTCCACTTCCAACTGTGTCCTGACGATCTTCGAAGACCCGGGGCAGGGTGCCGATCATCCCGTTTTCACTATTACACGCCACACAAACCCTCAACCAAAAGTTACGGTCAGGGGTGCCAATTCTTTTGGCAGCCGGACCCCTTTGGTCGTCATTAGAGGCCCACTTACAGCACAGCGGTAAGAACTGTTTTGCTACCGTTCCTTCTACAGTACGCTGGCCTTTTTTCAGCAAGATAATGCCAGACCACATACGGCACGTGTTGCTGTGAACTATTTTATAGCTTGTCAAACACTTTCTTGACCAGCCAGATCATCAGATCTCTCTCAAGTCGGGCATTTATGGGACATAATGTGAAGGCAACTGCATCTACTAGGTAATATTGATGACCTGGTCCGATAATTTGAGCAAATTTTGACAAGAAATACCGCAGGAGAGCATCAGGGTGCTTCATCTTTTTTTGCCCTTGGAACTTACATCCAGACTAGAGTTCGATAAACACCTTATTGAGCTCGTTATCTTACGACGATGTAACTGTAAAATAAATCATTCAATTTTTTTTTGAAATTTTAAACCTTTTTTTTATTCTGTACATAATTTTTTTACCCACAAATATTTGTCTCGGTCGGACAACTCGTTCTTGACGAGTCTTTTTTTTGTTAAAGAGAGTATTAACGAGAAAAAAAATAAAATCTTAAATTTCTCATAGTTTTGCTACTGTAATTTATAAAACATAATTCAAAATCTATTGAAACTTTTTTTCAGTGTGAAATTTACATTTCTAACTATAAATATAAAGTTACCTTCTATGAGCACGTTTATAAAGGAACTCTCTGAATAATTACTAGCATATCAGATGAATTTGATACATTTTATTTTGTTACAGTGTTCCCGTTTAAGTTAAATTTTATGACTAAATCTTTCCGAAACCCAAAAAGTAAAGTGTATACAAGAATAAGAAAATCAGGCGTTTTAATAAGCTTTAAAAAGGCAGTTTGAATAAATATTCTGTGTGTGTTTATATATATGACAATCAAAATTAAAAAAAAAGGCATATTTAAACTAAATTCTCAAAAAATATATTTTGCGTAAAGAAAAACTAATATTTCCAAGCAAATATTCAAAATTTATTGTCAGTTAAACATATATGTTTACCGGGGATGCTATGTTAAAAGAAATACTTTGAAGGAAGGTTCGTTCTGGGTACATTCCGTTCCGAATGAAAATGCGAGTACTTAGCCGATCACGCCAAAACGATCGTCTTCGCGTGATGTTGGTACTAGTTCATATAGCTATCACATCACCGCATACTCCCCTGTCAGTATTTTGGCGAATAGGTGAACGAACGATACCATATTCGTGGCGAGCATATGAGCAGTTGCATCACTTGGTGGGTTGCGTCAGTTTCATGCCTGACGGCTTGAGAATTGCGTCATGTGTGTGAAGGTTTAATTGGGTCATTGTTCGACGACTTCGAGAAGTAACGGCTTATTTTGCGTCAATGTTTGATGGTTTGGTTGCTGTTGCGGTGGATAGATGGAGCCACGACAGCGGCGCGTGAAGGGTGCGGTTTTTTGCATGGTCAGGGTCACCAATGAAGGAAGGTTCTTTCTGGGTACTTTCCGTTCCGAATGAAAATGCGAGTACTTAGCTGATCACGCCAAAAACGATAGTCTTCGCGTGATGTTGGCACTAGTTCATATAGCTATCACATCACCGCATACTCCCCTGCCAGTATTTTGGCGAATAGGTGAACGAACGATACCATATTCGTGGCGAGCATATGAGCAGTTGCATCACTTGGTGGGTTGCGTCAGTTTCATGCCTGACGGCTTCAGAATTGCGTCATGTGTGTGAAGGTTTAATTGGGTCATTGTTCGACGACTTCGAGAAGTAACGGCTTATTTTGCGTCAATGTTTGATGGTTTGATTGCTGTTGCGGTGGATAGATGGAGCCACGACAGCGGCGCGTGAAGGGTGCGGTTTTTTGCATGGTCAGGGTCACCAATGAAGGAAGGTTCTTTCTGGGTACTTTCCGTTCCGAATGAAAATGCGAGTACTTAGCCGATCACGCCAAAACGATCGTCTTCGCGTGATGTTGGCACTAGTTTATATAGCTATCACATCGCCACAACTTCTCAAGTGAAAATGCGAATTTCTTTACTTCTTTCGTTCACAGACTTCAGCAGTTTTGAATAATTTTTATAAACATGTTTGAAGTTCAAATAAAAACAGCTAATTTAAGTAATAAGAAGTGCGTGGTTATGCAACCAATAGTCAGTAGCGTATATATATAGTCTCAGAAGACTAAATAAAGAATACTGACTAAATGGTCAGAAGACTAAAGGTAGGGTAATCTCATGAGCCGATTGCAAGTGACTTTGATACATAACTTCCAGTATTCTGGCCAACTTGTAGAGACAATTTAATAGAATTGGATTCATGGATGAAAGTACACATTCACTATCTAAGAGGTATGATATTCAATATAAATTGATACATTTTCGTTGCTAAGAAACGAAATAAGAAAAAAAAAGTTACTCGGCTGTTTCGTAAACTTCATGCGTCCACAAGAACCTAATTATCAAAGGATTTCCATTCCAGGAAAGACCAAAGATTACCATAACGACTTAGACCTATGTACATCCGTCGCCAAGGTTACTGTTTACAGAAGACTACATGGAAGCAGTATATGAGCAAGAAGATCTGCTACTTATGCACAATTTATTTCAGCGTCAAAAAAAAAAAAAAGAACCCGTTTAAGATGCTACGCAGGAAGGAGTTGGAGACTTTTCAATGATTTTTCCTGATGCACCCTACCACTGATTTTCGACGTACGCTTCTTTAGAGTGAATCCTATCTTTGCCATATATCCTCCAATATTTCAAAGAAAGGAAAGGATCTAGAAAAATATGCTTTGTATTTTACAGTTATACGTTGGATGACTTTCATATTCAGTGTCTTTGGCCGAGGCTCTTTGATTACTAACAAGGGGAGGGCATGAATAAGCAAATTCATTTCGGGTCGAGACTTGATGTAATAGTAGTACTCCTTTAGGTTGGGAGAGGGTCTGGTTACTATGAGGGAGGTCACGCGATAAACTTTTTTTTTCAATTCTTCAAATTATTTTTTCAAATTAAATAAATTTGTTTGTGAAAGGTTTATTAAATATTTGATGATATTTAATGTAATTATTTTGTATTTTATAAAGTAAAAAAGTTACTGTAATTATATAAATATTTATATTAAATTTTATATAAATATATTTTTTATATTAATAAATAATATTTATAAGAAAATATGTAATAAACATTAAATGATATTCTACATAAAAATTAGGTACAAATAGTTTTATAATGTGAAATATAATAAACTATAAATAAAATATTATATATAATATAAAGTAATTTATAAAATATATTATTATTATATCAAAGTATTTTATAATTAATGTAATAAAAATAATATGCGTGTCTTTTTATATATTATTAATTTAATTATTTTATAATTTTATAAAATATTTAATAAGTCATTTTTAAATAAATTTATTTAATTTTAATAAATTTATTGAAATAATTTTAATAAATTAATTTAAATAATTTTAATAAATTAATTTAAATAATTTTAATAAATTAATTTAAATAATTTTAATAAATTAAATATTTTAACAAATTTATTTTAATAATTTTTAATAAATAATAAATTTTTAATGAATACATAAACAATTTTAACAAAAATAATTTTTAATAATAATTGTAATAATAAATTAATAATAATTTTAATAATAAAATAATAATAAGTTTTAAAATAAAATAATAAAAATCCTTATTAAAAATAATCTTAATAATAATTTTTATTAATAATGATTTTAAATAACTTTTATTGATAATAATTTTAAATAATTTTAATAATAATAATTTTAAATAATTTTAATAATAAATAATTTAAATAATAAATTCATTTAAATAATACATTTATTTAATTTTTTTATTTCATAAAATACAAAATAACATAAAAACAATCATTTAATTTTTAATAAAACTTTTATAAATAAATTTATTTAATTTGAAAAAATAGTTAAAAGAATTGAAAAGAAGAGTTTATTGCATGAATAGAATCCTGATATCCCGCATAGTAACCAGGCGCTCTCACAACCATGCTACGGAATCATTGGAGGAAATTGAAACTCAATTGTATAAAAGCTAAGCATGAATTTCGAATGCTATTCCCTCCGAATTGACTGGCCATTCAGCGGAATTAGATAGAGGGTTGAACACCCAATAGAAGTACTACTATTACACTAAGTCTCGACCCGAAATGAATTTCCTTAGTCGTGGCATCCCCTTGTAAGATAGAAAAATGTAAAAACGTTCTCTTTTCCAAGAGCGCATGCAACCTGATATTACTTTCATAGATGTCAAAACTGTTTCATGTAGAACTCAAATGGTTGGTGAATTTCTAGAAAGTGAGAATATTCACTGAATGGGTTAGAAAGCCGTATCTCAAGACTTTAACCATTTATCGACCGCATTATGATTTACTGCAGTTTTTTTCATGGAATATATTTTGAATCACGGCATTCACAAATTAAGGGATATACATAAACAAAATACTCAATTTTGGGAAATTTAATACAGCTAATTAATTAACTAAAGATATTCAACTGTAAAATTAATTATATACACAGTTCACTTAAAATAAATAGTCAAATCGTTTTCTAAGGTCTTAATTTACATACAAAAGAGTGAGACACTTAAATTTTGACATTAACTATTTTTTTCGGGACAAAAACGATAATCCTCGCAATCCACTGAAAACACAATTTCTCCTATAAAACTATTCGTCTTCCCCGCTAGAATACTCATCATAGAACCCGTGTGTGCTTCCATATATCTTGAAAGAGTGGATTTCAATGAATATTCCTGCTAAATATCGTCGGAATATTCGTACAAATGGTTATTCTACGTCATTTTAAAGTGAGTGGTACTTATAAGTACCGTCGGTTGATAAAGGGTTCAACATATAAGGAATATTTTGGATGCTCCAGGTATGAGAATTATCTATTATCCAGACTATCCAGAAATTGACAGTTATAATTACCCATGAAATCACATTTCAGGAACAGTAAAATAAGAGGGAAGCATGCTTTTTATTAATTCTTGTAACAGTACACTACTACTGTGATGAGCTATAGGCATAATTAGTTGCGTGTATCATAATTGTTGAAAGCATATATTTTTTTTTTGTTAATATATCAATCTACACAAACCTAATATCATTTAAAGTAATTCAAAACGTTTTGACATAACGAACCAGAAGAAGCATTTGTTTAAATTTTGAACATGTATGTTCTCTTTTTTTTTAAACTTTTAGAACATATTTAGATAAAAAAAATATGTGGTATAAAAATGAAAATGCTAAATCTTTTGCAGATAAGTAATACAACAAAAAATTATTATTTCAGAATATTGTTGCAATTATTATCATGAGAGAGCATAATGTATTAATAAATATATTGTACTGCGTTAATATACTTTATTTAGTTTTTTTCTGAGTAATTCCTACTTAATAAATTATTTATTAGTTAACTTTTGATTCACAGTACTTGTTGGCAACATATTTAAGATAATTTAACGAATATTAAAATTTTATGTGAAAAAAAAAAATTTCTCCTGTTTTTTGGAAGGATGGAAGAAACTAATAAAATAAGATAGCTAATCGTGGGCTTATATATGTATAAAACACTGTATTCTTTTAAAAACAAAATGTTTATGGGGTCACAGGGGTGTTAAATTTCTCTAGGGGTCTGAAAATATAAACAATTTTCAAACAGGTATAATTTCTGTAAATTTAATTTAAATAATTCGAATCTTTTACACATTACTTATAAAGGAATGGGGCTTCAGAAAAGTATAAAATGTTTAAAATATAATCATAATTTAAAAAATTATAAGCATATGAAAACAAGAAATTTTTCTATAAGAAATATTTATTAAGTTTTACGTCGCGCATGCTATTTTCTAAAAGAGTAGGTTTAATTACTAGTTTAATTACTAGCTATATAGTTGATTTATAAAGGCAAATGTATTCTTAATACTTTGTAGCTACTTTTATATAAATAGAATAATAACTTACATATAATAAATAAAAAAAATACATTTTTAAAAAATATTTAAAAAATTGCAATATTTTACAAATATTTTGAAATACAAAAGATATATAATAAAATTAGGTAGGGTTTAAAGAGTTTGATGCATTGTATAATTCTATAAAGTTTTATACATCAGAGGCTAATATTTTAGAAAATAGCGTGCGCAAAGCAAAAAATACTTAATATTTATTATAGAATTTTCATATACTTATGACTTTTAAAATTATTATTATATTTTAAACATTTTATACTTTTCTGAAGCCCCATTCTATTTTAAATAACACATAAAAGACTCGAATCATTTAATTTAAATTTAAAAGAATTATACCCGTTTGAAAATCGTTTATATTTTCAGACCTCCAGTGAAATTTAACACCCCTGAGACCCCTTATTGCTAATCCAGCTGTTAACTTGAACTAAATAGAAAATATATAATCCAATTTGTTTTCACACTGGTGCTTATCTGAATAAATATTTCATAGCTTAAATTATCTAGTGTTTCTTATCATTAAAGTTTATGAATTCAATGCAAAAAATGATTTTACCCCCGATTCCGCTAATATAATTTTTAGTAAAATTTAATGGTAGTTGCTTGTGAAGGTATAACTTCCCATTTTTTCCGTTACTTGGGGCGTTAAATGAAAGTATAAATATTAAACTTTTTAATTTATACTTTATTCATACTTCATACTTTTCTAAAATTTTACTCCATAATACGTGTCACAGTATTTATCCGCTATGGAATCTGAAATTATTCAACTGATCCTAACATAATTTTACACATTGTGTGCCATTTCATCCAACTTAAAATATAAGATAGTTTTTATCTCAATTTTTGACGTCATTATTTTTTTATTTCCGAAAATGTGAAGAATCCGGGAAAAGGGGAAAACTTGCAAAATGTCGCAATGTGTGTGTGTCTGCAAAAAGTGAATTCCTGGAGTATTTTGGTTCATGGAATCTGAATAGGTTTCCAATAATACCCGGAACTTTGCTGGATAATGCCGGTCGGCCATATTTTAGACACACCATGGCAGTGACTTACCTTAAAAAACTTGGGAGCACGAAAACTTGGTCCCTGACGTATTTCAAGAAGGATAATCCGAATCTTATATCCTATCTGAGAAATTGTCGCAACTTTACCGGATGACCGTATTTTAGACACACACTGGCAGTGGCTTACCTTAAAAGCCTTAGAGCGCGGAAACTTGGTTCGCGCCGTTTTTTGAGACGTACAACCTGATTCTGATATCCGATATGAGAAATTGTCGCAACTTTGCTGGTTAATTCTGGACGACGGTCTTTTACGCAGACCATGACAGAATTTTTCCCCAAAAGTCTTGGAGCGGAAAAAGTACTTTTATGGTCATTTTCAGGCTGGTGAATGATAATATGAAAATGGATATTTGAAATTCACATAACTTTACCGGATAATACCGGGCGACCGTAATGCCCCTTTCCAGTGACTGAACTAGCTGGTTCAGGGGAGATGAATGTAGCTCCCGGTTGCTTTAGGAGTTGGAAACAAGAACCTGAAATCAGATTTTAGAAACTCTCATAAATTTGCAGAATATTGCCGGAATTAGAGACTTGAACGGAAAGGCTTCACTTTAGAGTCCCGATTACGAATTTTTATTGCCTCTTGCGGCTGAATTTTCACGCGCTGGGGCATCGAAATTACAGTCCCGTGTGCGTTTCGGAGCGTGGAATGAGAATTTGAAATTGGATTTTAGGAGTTCCAATAACTGTTTTTGCTGAATAATGTCGGATTAATTCAATATGCACGGACAGCGGTGTCGGCCTAACTTGCAAATGTAGAGATGTAAGAAACGAGTCTCTGAGGTATTTTGAGACGGCCGATCCGAATACTCAATTGAATTCGAGAAATTCCTATCACTACGTCAAATAATGCCAGATTACAGTATTTAAGAGAACTATGGTAGGGGCTTACCTTGTAATTCTTGGGGTGTGCAAAGTGCGCTAATGGTATTTTTCTGCGTGGGGAAAAATAATCTGAAATCAGACTTAAGGAACACCAGTAACTTTCACGGATAATGCCGGACAATAGTACTGCCCCCCTTCAGAGAGGGAATTTGCTGGAGCAGGGGTGGCAAATGTGGGCTCCAGGTGATTCTTAGGATGAGAAACAAGAATCTGGATTCGGATTTCAGCAACTGCCTTAATTTTACTGGATATTGCCGGAATGAGATCAAATAGCTTTGCGTTCGAGTCCCGCTTCCGTATTTTATTTCATATAGCTACTAAACTAACAGTCGCAACCTTGAGAAAATACAATAAACAGAAAATTGCATTAGCAGTTGCATCTACAAACATTACTGACAATAAATTAAATGGTGGCCAAACAGCACATTCAGAATTCCAGTTGCTGTAGGAGATTTATGAAAAACCAGACACAATGTGTTAAATAAAAAAAGCGGATTGGCCACAGTATTGCAAAATAATTCAATCATAATCTGCAATGAGTGTACTGAGGCCCATAAACATTCACTCGAAGTTTTACACATAACTTTGTAAGATTTAAACTTCAACGAGAAAATACTCGGTGGTGCTGTCCTATTACTGTCAGGTGATTTCCTACAGACTTTGAAAGTCGTTCTTTGCTCACGAGATTGACGTAAGTTTAAAGTGATTATTTTCATGTCGAAAGTTTGAAACACTTCGATTGACCTTAAGCACGCGAGTTCAATTGCAAAATGATCAATCGGTGCAAATATTTTCTAACCAACTGCTGGATATTGGAAAAAGTGAAGTACAACCATACAAAAATGCACAATGAATCAAATTGCCAGACAAAAAAAGAACTGATTGAGAGTTTCTTTCCGGATATACTGTATAATTTTGTCTAAGTAATGACTCACTCTGTAATCCTGTTACTTTGGCAGAAAAAAATGTTGACTTTAACGAAATAAACTTCCAGATACAGATGAGTTGCGACGTGAACTATTGTCGATGAAAATGAAACTGTAAAGTTTCTGAATTCCCTATATATAATAGGAATGCCGCCTCATAATCTTCAGTTGAAGATTAAATCACTGGTTATTCTGCTGTGTAACTTAAATCCCCCTAAATTATGTAACATTTGGTCATGAATAGAATTACCGATAATCTTTTTAAAACTACCATTTTGATTGTAAAATTAAAAGGAGGAATCGTCCTGTTGCCTCGTATTACACTGATACCGTCAGAATTTCCTATATCATTCAAACGGCTTCAATTCCGGATTCGTTTGGCTTTCTTGATGACCATAAATAAATCTCAAAGCCAAACAATATCCATTTGGGGCTTGTACTTAAAAAATCCATGCTTATCGCATGGGCAACAGGCACATGTTGCATGCTTACGTGTGAGGAATCCACCGAACCTATTTGTGTTAGCTAAAGATAAGTTTCCAAAAAATATTTTGCATCTCGATTAGCGATTAATTTTATTAAAACTATTTATTGTTATAATTTGGAATGATAATAATAATAATTAAAATTGCTAAAAAAACAACGTTATTCACTTAAATAAAATTAAATCTTCATATGTTGTTACTTAACAACTTCGCAAGTAATTCATGCATCGTATTATACTCAAATAGGAAATGAATAAAATTTAATATTAAATACTATATATGGGTTTGTATACTTAATTTCATCTCTCCGAAATTGTAAACGAAGATTAAGTTGACTGAAATGAATAATGTTAAACAAAATAACAGTAAATCAACGAATTAAAACAAGCCATAGCAACTCGTGGCCGGGTTAGCTAGTATTTCATAAAAAAATTTCATGACAGAGTTAAAAATTGCTTATTTCTCTTAAAAAACATTATTTCTCGTCTAAAAGACTTTACAGTTGTAAAATTATCTTAAAAAAACTACTAGAAGATTAATCGTATTTTGAGAGAAACTACCTTACACATTAAAAACCATTTCCAAATATCACGATAGAAATTTTTTTTTGAAAAGAGGACATTCTTTTTTACTAATAAAAGGAAAACGATACTTAATAACAATTTACCTCTACTTAGTTCACTCTAAGATAATAGCTTGCCCCCTAAAGGCTTGTAGTATATTTTTTAGTACTTAATACATTATCTTAGCTTGCTTTGGAATGCTAAAGCAGCATTATCCTTTTCTATGTTATAAGACTATTTACTAAATTAAATTAAAAATCTTTTTTTGTTCCTGGTATTAGTTTTACGAATTAAAAACATAAAAATCTATTTCAGAGTTAATATTGGCATCATTAAAACCTATTTTTATAAAAATAAGTTGAGAAAAAACTTAATCCTTTTCTAGACTACCAATCGCCAACCTAGAAATTCTTGGATCACTATTGTATATTTTAATATTTTACTGACCACTAATATGATTGATCACTGTATAGAGAACCACTATAACCTACGAAAAGAAAGAACAAACCGGTATCGCAACGAAACATCAGCAAACTAAAATGTTATGCCGAGACAGTTTACCATGATTGCCAATGCTCCCCTTCAAATGTAGCGAGATACATTGGTAAAAGTAGCAAAATAGTTTCTAAACACAAAAATAATTTCTCAAAAACGAGTAGTTAACATTTTTTTATAAAAAAAAAATTATAGTCCATATTCCCCGTAATACTTTGGTTACTCGTCATTTTTGAAACTGAAACATCATAAAAATATAACCATGGACCACCAGTTGGTGACCGCTGTTTTAGACAATTAATATTTCAGTGTATGTATTCCAGGGAAATAAATTACCTGAATTATATACTTCCTCGAGATATGCCAAGAAGCGACGGACAAATCCAGCTATGTATTATATTGCTTCCGAGCAAGCACACAGCCACCGGGCTTAAGATCTGAGAAACGTTAAGTTTACTGACTATACAAAAATGATATGCTCGTGCCCCATTTGGTGTTAAAGTACACAGCTGTTTCCGCGTGTCTTTATGCTGCAACTTTAAAGGGAAACAGCAATGAATCACAATGATGCTCGAGGAATTGCTATTCTGTCCTTGCGGGAATTTGCTATAATGCTAACAAGTCCGTGATGTGGCTGTAGGATCCTGCAAGACCATTCTCATAACATACCTCTTCTCTCAGGTGGTAGTTGTAGAGGGCACTTGAAATTCTACATGGCATTCAGTATTCCTCTCCCATACTTATTGGTTACATATTCATATGACAGCCCTTGGGTTTTGACCAATACGAAATCAAATCATAAATGCATATACCACATTCTCTTAATAGGCCACGATTCTGCCACTGTCAAATTCTGACAGGTTTTAGTAGCCATTTCTCCTTATAAGACGCATAACACAGTGTTTCTCAAACTTTCAATACACGCGACCCACTATTCAATCATCATTTTCATCGCGCCCCCCTTCTTACCATAACAATGTATTGAATTCAATAATACTATACTTTGACAGTAAAGCTACAAAACGACTTTAACTTGTTATGTGCCATCGACGTATATAAACGTCTCGCTCAGCCAAAGCCTTAATTTTCTGGACGTATAAATACGTCTTTCGGAAGTACGACTTTTCAGTGCAGTGCTATCCGTAAAATTATTCCGAAGGCTTTGGAATGCAATAAAAGGACATTGACAGTGTTTGCGAAGGATTTACTTATTTCAGAGGATTTGCTTATTTATTTCTTTTCTCCTCCCCCTCCAAAAACATCAAAACACACTCGACTACGTGGTAAATAGTGGTATTGGTGAGCAAATCACTTAACCTTTAATCATCAGTTGAGAAATTAAGTATAAACCGTATAAATTATCAAGATAAGTGTGAATACAAGCCCATGGGGCCACTGATAAATATCAAAAACTTGTTCTTAACTTAGTATTGTTAAATTAATAATAAAATATACATTGATCGGTATTGATTTATTTATAAGTGTTAGTTTACTTACAGAAATTTTTTTAAATAACCTTTTGTTTTCGACTTTTCAATATGCTCGCGCCCCCCTCGTAGAGTTATCATGACCCTCAAGGGAGGCGTGCCCCACAGTTTGAGAAACGTTGGCATAAAACGATCTTTTCACGATAGGCAAACATTCCATTAAAATTATTGAATGCAAAGGTATCTGTAATGAAATTCAAATCTTTTCGGAACTAAAATAGATGTGTAACTTTCTGTTTAAAATAAGTGTCAAAACAGAAAATAAAATAAAAGTTCTCAAAGACTCAGCATGCTTTTTATAAAACTAATTTCTGCATGTTTTAATAACAAATTAATTAATATACGAGCCGTTTTCTTTCAAAGTGTTGTAAGTCTCTTCTTGACAAAAAGTTTTTATAACATTTAATGTGCTATCAGCTGTGAGCTTTTTATCTATGAACAGTTTCCCAAAATTTTTGTGTGTGTGAACCACTTCCATCCTTTTGGCAATATAAATTTACATAGTTAATGAAATTACAAAAAAAAATTACTTTGAAAGTGTGATAGCTATCTTCATATAATATAAAATGGGCTTACAACACTTTCAAAGAAAATAATTCAATTACTTCTGTGAGTCATTTCGAATTTTAAGCGAATTGCAATTTCTTAACAACATTCATTGTATTAGTCTGTAATTCTTATTCCTCCAGGTATTAGAGTGTAAATTAAAAATTCCATTTAAAAATAAAAGATGTTTCCGTCAAGTAGTTATTTTAAAAATGAAAAAACTATGTGAAAATAATTCAACATTTACTGATGTCTTATTGAAAATACTTTTATCATATGTCTAATGAAATTATTTATTTTCTTCTGCACCTCTGATTAACGAAAAAAATATATCTTACAATTGAAATTATGTTAATTAGTAATAGTTTTGACGATGCTTTAAAGTACAAAACATATTTTTATTAAAGTTTTCAAACCACTCAATTCCACAAAAATTTAATTTTGAATAAATAGGTAATAAAAAATAAATCAATTTAATTACTTCTCGTGAGTTTCTACACCCACACATTATTCGAAGCAGCTGTAACTGATCTACTAATGTGGACCGAATTAAATTAGATTCAGAGACAAATGGATTGCTGAGCTGTTTCAGTGGTGTAATCAGCTTTCCACTCAATTTATATATTGCGACATATCCATTAAGAGAGTTGTGCAGAAAGACACAGAAAGGACAGTTTTCAGGACTTCAACTATCTGCAATTGCCTCTTTGGTTTCGGATTCCTTTCCAATAGAAACGGAAAATTTTTAAAGTAGCTTCAAAATAATATTTTTTATTTTGCTTAAGATACAAATAATTATATTTTTTGAGATATGAATTTATTTTTCAATGTATTATTGAGCAGCGTTTTTCAAATTGTGAAAATCTCCCCCTGAGAGGGACATGCCGCTTACGTGGGGAGGGGGTGCGAGCATATTAAAAATAGCTGATTATTTTTTTTAAAAAAATATTTGTTTAGAGAAAACAAGCAAAAAAAATATATTCTGACATAATTAAAAATAAAATACACATTTACAAATATATTATAAACTTTTAATGTATCTGTACTGCTCAATGTAATTGATAATTAATTTATCAATATATTAAGTTAAGAAAAAGTTTGATAATTACTAGTGCCTTCCATGACATTGTCATATACAAAATTTAATACTTATCTTGATAACGTGTAAGGTTAATAATTAAAACCGTACTGTAGCTTTAGTGTTTTAAGGTATATTATTGAATTCAATACATTGTTATCGTATAGAGGGGTACGAGGAAAATTTTAAATGAAAACTGGGTCGCAAAGTTGAAAGTTTGACGATCTTTGTGTTAGAGATTTAAAGATCTTAAATGGTAAAAAAACATATAGAAACCAAATAGTTATTGAGTTCTCTCTTTCTCTCTCTCTCAAACACACACACGTGCAAACACTCGTTCGTGTATGTATATGTATATCCTCTTTGTTGTTTAATGATATTTTTATTGTGTGTGAAACGTCTATTAGATCTCAGATCACTAATCCCAAAGTTGATTTTGGGTAAAAATTATTTTCTGACCAGCGGTTCTTAAACTGTAGTCCGCGGACCCCCAGGGGTCTGCAGCGCCTTTCTAGGAGTTCACTAAGGCATTTAATCTAATGTTAATATTTCTCTTTTTAAAGATGTATCATTCTAGAATAAATCCCTAAAATGTCCTCAGTAAAAATATTTCCTGGAACATGCATTTCGATCAAGAATATTACTTCAGCCCTTACTTATTGTTTGCAATTACACATCCATTACTAAAACGTAGTATTTTAAAAAAAATAGGACCGAGTAATACAAAAAAAATTTCAAGGCAATTCCAACTTAGATCAACAAAGAAAAATTTTATTTTAGCAACTTTTTATTAAATAGTTACAATTAACATAAATATGTATACACATACGACAGAATCACAACATCAAGTGGTAAATAATTTTTATTAATTATATTAAAGTATCGTATTGTCATCCAAAACAATTGTTTCTATAAAATTTCAGTTCAACTGAATGCTTTAAAACGTGAGAAAAAACAGTTTCGAAGTTTTGACACAAGTCGCCAAAAATGATGCCGACGTGGCTGTATTTGTAATTCTTTAAATAATTAGTTTTAATCAGTTAATTTTTTATTAATTATAATTAAATTATTGTATTGTCATCCAAAATAATCATGTGTATAAAGTTTCAGCTCAATTGAGCGCTTTAAAATGTATTTTATTAACGTTTTAAATTACACCAAGATAAATAAATAAATATAGAAAGAGTGTGAGCTAATAGTGTAGGAAATGAAAAACACGGGTGAAATTAAGAACTGAATTCACATAGCCTGCAAATACGAAAACGATTGGATCTACCTCGATTTCCAAATCGAATTGTGCCTACTTTATTTATTTATTTGAAACTGATATTTTATAATATTTTTATATATTCATATATAATTAGATGTTTCCTTAAACGAAAAATAAAAAAAAATGTGTTACAAAAATATTCATAAATAGAACAGGCTTAGGACTATTGGGGAATCTTTAAATCTCTCAGCCATATGTTGGGAGTCAGGAAGAGTGATAGAATTGTGAAGGTCCGCATTGTCAGGCTGATACACAAAGGGGAGCCTCGGTGATTGAAAATTTTAGAACCACTTACCTAAATAGTATAAATATTTTATTTATTTTTGTTTTTTTAAGTTGGTTAGTACGAACGTTATCTAGAATCCCAAAAGAATATTGCTAAAAAAGTATATCTTACTTTCGGAGAAGATAAAGTGCGGACTTATTAAATAATTTACAAAACATGTAGAATTAATTGGATATCTCTTGAAAATAATTCTAAAATTTTAACTATTAAATAGGATAAAGTCTCTATTTGGCTTTTAGTTACGGCAATTCAGTTTTATCCGTGTAATGATGTGGTTTGAGTAATAACTCTCAGAGTTGCTAAAGTTCTTTTAACTCTTTATCTACTGCATTATATAATTTAATGCATTTTTTTTCATGCAATATTTTTTTATGTCACTACATTGAAAAAATTAAGGCATATACATAAACAAAATACTCAACTTTGGGTAACCTCAAATTAATTAAAAAAACTCAACCTCAAATTAAACTCAACCTCAAATAATTAATTACATACACTGCTCAATTAAAATAAATAGTCAAATCATTTTCTAAGGTCTTCATTAACATACAAAAGAGTAAGACACTCAAATTTTGACATTAAATATTTTTACGGGACAAAATTATAATCCTCGCAATCCACTGAAAACGCCGTCAGCCGAAAACACAATTTCTCCTATAAAACTATTCGCCTTCCCCGCTAAAGTACTCATCATAGAACCGGGCTCCCATATATCTTAAAAGACTGGATTTAAAAGAATATTCCTGCTAAGTATTGTCAGAATATTCATAAAAATGATTGTGTTCTATGTAATTTTAAAGTCAGTGGTATTTATAAGTACCGTCGGTAGATAAAGGGTTAAAAGATGAATATCCATAGTCTGCAAAATCTTTTTTGATCCATTGTAGTATTTTAGGACAGAAACTTGAGTTAATAAATAGTACAAATACTAGGATTCTTTTTGAATTTTGTCTTATAAGGGAACAAAAACCGTTCAAGAAAATGTGCATTTCATTGCAGCTATGTCAGCGATATTAAATAGATATTACAACCACAAACAGTGACGTTAAAAATGTAAGCGATTCATTCGAATGTTCGATTGATTCGCAACTGTTATTATTTTTTTTTATTTCAAATATTAGTAGAATCAATGAAGGAACAAGTAAATAATATATAAATTACTGAGAATAAGTAAATAATAATATTTAGTTTATTTATTCATAGACTTAAATCAATCAAATCCTTGGAGACCAATAATTCATTTGACATATTTTCTTCAAATAAGAACCAAACTGTTTAAGGTAATGAATCAACAGTAAAACAGTAATAATTACAGTCTGTAAAAATTTGGTGTCTTTTTGTCACTGGAGGGGGGGGGGCTTAATAATTAGTTCTATCAGACAGAGAAACTTTAGTTTATGTTAGTAAGCACACGTTGTTTAAATCTTCCATTACCAATAACACGTTTTACCTTTTGTAAACTAAAACGCTTTGAACGAACGATCTTAAGATAAATTAATGTATTTTGTTAAATAATAAATTTGAGATTAAATGCATTAATTAGAGAGATCTATGCATTCCCCTAGTTTCGCACAATATATATTAAAAATGTAGTATATATTATCAATATATATGAAAATATATAGTATAATTATATATATTTAGTCTATTTTTTTCTTATTATTCATATATACTTTAAACCTTTTGTTGTGCTAGTATGGTAGTGAAACAGAAATCAGAAAACTTCACCATATACCAATTTGTTATTTATTTAGTAAGCACACGTTGTTTAAATCTTCCATTAAAAGATAAAACTCCTAATAACACGTTTTACCTTTTGTTACGTGTAAATTCTGATTGAATAAAAGTAAAAAATATATGAATAAAATATATTTTAATTAATTTATATTGGTAATTTTAAATATTTTTTGGGGTTTTCAAATTTTTTGTAAGTTCAGATTCTTTCCGAGTGACATGAAAATTCATTTTCGAAACACTTTTTACCATAAAGAAACATTCTAGTATTAATACAGCTTTCACGACTGTTTTTTGGGAACTATGTTTTGAAGTAAATCTCATTTTTTTTAGAAAAAGGAATTCATCTTGAAATAATATAATCCATGTGTAAATGAGAATCCACACAATATGACTGAATTAAAAAAAATATCATTCATTGACCCTTTTATAGAAATTAAATATAAACTATTAGATTCAACATTGACAAAATACCATTGGGGGGAGCAAATCTCTTAAACATAAAAATTTCTTATTTTTACATCTCTAAAAAGATGCATAGGTCGGGAGTCAAGTTCGCTCTTATAGGCGAGAAAAGCTGAGATTAAAAAAGAAACTTTTTACGTGACCAATCCCAATGGTAAAAACTACAAAAAATAATTATTTATTTTTGCAGCAAATCATTACACTTATTCCATTTATTGAATTATATTCTTTTTTTACAAAAGTTAGAGCTTTAAATCCCAGGTACGAATTAGTGTACAGTTTTTTACTTTCAAATGACTCCCACACAGACTTTATGTTCACTCATTTTAATGTTTCAATTTTCTAAACAAAGAGTCAGTCATTGATGTTTTTTAAAATGACCAATGAAAGCACAAAAACATAAACTGTGTTTAGATTTATTTTACCACAAATATCTTTTACTTTAATTTCTTTCGAATATATAGATATGTCGTCTGGAATAAAAGGTTATATGTGTAAATGAACTATAAATTTAAGTTCTCTGCAGGATTGTATAAAACTTTTGAGAAAAAAGAGATAGCTCTTGTTGTGTGTATTTTTTTTTATTATGAGGATAAGAACTTTAAATTTTCGCTTGTAGTATTTCAACCTTGTACAAAATTACAGTGTCAATTTCTAATAACTTTCTTGTTACTTTAAGCTAATTCAAAACTATGCATTTCTTATAAATGTTATTCACCTTTACTTAGTACAGCTCAATAAGACTGACGTCCTAACAATGAAACGTAATTTGAAAATTGTCATTTTTTCCAAAAGAGTGCATGGAAAAGACATATTTTTTCACATGAGCTTGATAGAAAAGTTGTCAAATTAGCTAGTGAAGGAAATTATTGGTCTAGGCATTGAATCCTTGTTCACCCAAAATCCATCGTAAAGAATGATGTAAGCGTACATGCTTCACAAATAATTACTGTTAAAAATGTAAAAGAGAAACTTACAAGATCCTGTCACTCTTGTCGTTTAATCAATGTACAAAATTGCAAGGTCAGTGGATAAAATCTCTCGTATCAGTAGACGATATATGCTGTATATTTCTATAGAACAATTGTAATTTGTCATATCAAACTCTCAGTGCTTTAAAATAGATTTGCAACATTTACTTTTATCTGGGAAAGCTTTATTTTAAATATTTTATGTTACAGGAAATTGAAGCAAATAATTGGGCTATGGGTAGCCTAGTGGGGCTAGAGCATCGAACTCCAGACCAGAATGCCCGGGTTCGATGCCCGATGCCACCGAGTACACACGGAGTAGTTGCTAGTTAAATCAGGGGGTCTAAAAGTCTTGTGGACTGTATCCCAAGTGCAAGAGACTGGATAATATTTTTCTCCCCTTCAGTTACATGCATAAATTGTGAAGGTGGAGATTGGTGATGTCACCATGAATCGTCCCTTAGGCCATTTTGGCGAGCTAATTCGTAATGTCACCTGTATGGTGCTCAAAGCCAACGACAAGCGTATTTCTAGCCCCTTGCAACGATGAATTTCGTGGACCTCGATCTGACTACGTCAGGCAGGTGGCATTAGAAACAATAACAACGAAGTAAATAACAAAACAGACGACATAAGTTAGGGTTACTAAATGTTTTAACTTCTCACCTCGATCGTATTAGAAATGTTTTTTGTCTATATTGTTTTAATCATATCAACGATATAATTTTATAAGAGCAATTGGAATTTATAATACATCTTGAGCTACATGTAATATTTTTCTTCGCATTTTCATCTTATTTGCTTGAATCTTTTTTTTATTATTTTCTCTTCCTTGCTTTAAGACTATTCTTTTCACTCATTTTCAGGCATAAAACTTTATTTTCTTTATGTTAAGTTAGCCCAAGACTTCTTTTAAGAAAATGTGTTTGAGTCACATTTACAATTACTGAATGCTCTCCTTTTTTTGCTTAAAAAAACTGTTGAGACGAATTTTATAGATGACTACAAAAAAGCAAGTTCTTTCTACTGGAAAGTTCCGGAAGCATCGCTTCAATCCATGACAAAGAATCCCATGCATTCCTCTGATACTTTAAAATAAAATAAAAATAAAAAATTTAAAAAAAAACCATTTTGGTTTTGTATTGGGAGCTTCCGGACGAGACAGGAAGGGGTTGAAAGTTGGAAGCGGTAAAAGAAAATCATTGAAGTGTGTATGAAAGAGGAGAGAAGAATTTAAGCGATTTGTAAAATGACTTATTCAGTTTATATTATCAGGTCACCGATTTCGATGGGATGCAATTCATTGAAAAAACATTACTGAATGGATAATTTATCTTTTCAAAAGCAGGACGTAGAATTAGTTCTTATTTCTAAGACTTAATTCAGAGATAAATGCATAAAATCAAATACTTGAATGTTGAATGCTGGCATTGAAATTTCAGCTCATGATGTGAGTTACAAAAACTCCATCGTAAAATTCCATGTAAAGTAGTTTATCTAACTTCACTTTGTAAACTTAATCTGTGTTTTACAACTGAATGTAATAATTAGAATAACAATAGAAGGTGTTATCTAAATATCTTAGCTAGAATTATATTACTCGTAAGCACGCTTTTTGCTTAGTTTGAATTAATTTGAGTTATTACATTTTGAACTATTTTTGTGTACATTGACTTCATACTTCATTCTCAAATTGCGTTTAATGCAGTGTTTGTCAAACTTTCAATATTTGTTACCCAATTTCCAATCATAATTTTCATCACCTTCCCAATACAATAACAATGTATTGAATGCAATAATAATGAACTTTGACGCCAAAGCAACAAAACGACCTTAATTATAAACTGTGTAAATTATCAAGATAAGACTTAAATTCTGTACACATTACTTTGAGTAATTGTTATTTTAAATAAGTCACTTTCAACTATTAGGATAAGTATTATGCTACATTTCCTTTTTTATTTGTAAAAATAAACAAGTTGCAGAATAATTTTTAATTAAATAAATTATTTATTTCCTCAATCATCCATTCAAAAAATGTTCCAATGTCATTAGAAATAGAGTCTAATTTCTATGGATCTGTATTTTATATCATCACATCTGACATTCACGCGGGACATATGTGCAACGCCTGGGCAACTTATTGGACGTCTGCACAAAACGTGTAAAAATGCTGCACCTTGTTCAACTCCAGTTTGTCTCTGTCGAGACGATCTTTCTATCGCTACAGAATCTATTTTGAATGCGCATCTTGTAATTTGAGCGTTAATTTTAATTCGAAATATTTACTGCAGTATATTGAAATAGAATAAATGATAAACTTAAGTCTCATGCAAACGAGGGGAGTGACTAGTAAATATATACTAAACTTATTCTTTAATTCAGTATTGATAAAAAAAAATTAGATATCAAACACATTGTGCAGTACTGATAAATTTATAAGAATATTACATCAGAGTAAATGTGTATTTTATTTTTATTATGTTTTTTATCACTTTTGTAAGACTTTTGAATTACACTTTTCCCCCACGTAGGGTTATCCCCCCCTAGAGGGACGTCCCATAGTTTGACAGCCACTGCTTTAATGACGGATTTTTGATAAGAAATGGCTACTTTTAATTTGATAAAAATGATTTATTCAAACAAAGTGGTTTTTTAAAGTAAAAAGAGAGTACTTTTTTCTGCAGAGTGAAAAATTAAATGTATGTCATAAAAATTACCAAATTCTTGGTACCAATACGTGCCAAGCCCCGCTTGGTATCTTTAGATGGAAATGACGAAAGAAGCTATCTTTAATAAAGATTATTCCTTTCCGAGGACAAAGAAAAAAATTTAAGCGTAATGAGAAATTTTCCATTGATTACGGTTGCTCTGCAATAGCCTAAATTAAGTCCCAGAGGCTCAAGCGTATTTTCTCTGGCTACTCAAAGATCTTATCTTAGCTTTGGGAACTGTCAAAGAGTATTTTCTTTTTTTTTGTTTGAGGAATTCCTCTTTTGTTAAATTTGTAATCATTTTTCTTTCTAGAAATATTTTCTCTGATGAAATGTGGAAGACACATTTCGTTTAACAAATGTTTTGTGCGCATTAGCAATCTTTTTACAACGATTTTCTAAAAATGCTGACAACAAAATACGATTGCATTTGTACGTTTCCTAAAGATTCAACAACAATTTTTGGGTTATTATGAAATATTTGGTACTTGAAAAATTCTTAGGATCACATTAATAAAAGCTTAAAAATAATGATATTTAATTTTCATTAAAAAATATAAGCATAAGATATTTATTGAATTTCTAAGATTAAGATTTTAAATATTTTTCATTTTTTTTAATCGAAAGAAATGTTTTCTTATTTTTTTTCTGTCACTAAGGCACTGAAACTGAATATATTATTTTATGTTAATAAACTTGAAAATTTTAAGAAAAGGTATGAAAAATATTCGCTTAAAGATAACACTAGAGATGAGAGTTGATATTAGTAACAATGCCACCAAGACTTACACTAACACAAGAATGAGTGATATTACAGCTGATTTGAAAATACTTAGCGTTGAAGACCCGTACATTACATAAGCATTCTAATATAGAAGTTATTGAGCCTATAATACTATAAAAAATGTGATTACATCTATTTTTACTACAGGACTATAGAAGGGATGCTAACAAAAGATTTTTACAACATATCCAATCCTGTGAATGACTATTACGATAACACAAAGCTAAAAAAGCGATCATCATTCATTTAATGAGAATGAGCGCCGCTGTCTTACAAGTGACGGATTCTTCAATTATCATGGCATTTATATGTAGTCAGTGTATGATCCGAATGAAATCAACCTAAGCAGATCTCAGTTTTGAAGGACTAAACATACAAATCTTTTTATGAAAAAATATATTACCCTTATTCATATTTCATTCGCATATGTATTCATATCCACTTAAGTATTCCATTATTAGTAATGCATTACTGTGGATTGCAATTGATGGAGCCGCAGTGCATTTCATATATTTAATATATATAACATATTTCGTAGGTCAAAAATTTGGATATAGAATATACACTGCTGATCACCGTCAATGCAACACAGAGAAAAACAATTGATAGCACAATACAATTTATTTTATACATAACATGTTGACCAAGTATCAAATGATTAAATTTATAGACTTATGTGAAGAGTGGTTCCTGCCAGAATCAGTAAATAGAGTAGCCACCATTGTTGGAGATCACCGCTGCCCACAGACCTCGACATTGATTCAAAGAGACTTTGGATGTGCTCTTGGGGCACACAAGATCAAGCAGCTTCCACATGTTGCCAAAGTGGATCCGGTGTGGCAGCTGGGGGGTGTAATCTGGGTCAATCGTTGAGCAACCATGAACCACATGTTTTCTATGGGCAAAATATCCAGAGAGAGAGCCAGACAGGGGAGCAATTCCATCTGGTGATTGACGAAGAACATGTGGACAATGCGTGCCACATGTGGTCGCGCATTATCCACTTGAAATATGGCTGTGGCCAAGCCCTGAAGGTAAGGAAGGGCAACTGGCTCCAACACCTCGGAGATGTTGCACTGTCTGTTTAAAGTACCGGAAATGCGGACTAGAGGAGTGCGAGAGGGATATCCAATACCACCCCATACCAGAATACCCGTTGCAGGACCAGTGTGGTGGTGCGTGACGCAGCTGTTCAGAATCTTCTCTCCACGGTGTCTCCAGACTCGAATCCGACCATCGTGATGCTGTAGACAGAGGCGTGACTCGTCAGTAAAGACTACTTCATTCCATTCTGCCACCCATATCCTTCTTTCATCGCACAATTGGCGGTGGAGACGTCTGTGGTTCTGCGTCAAGGGTAGACCAAGCAATGGATGTATTGTGGACAGATCACTCTGCTGTAAATGACGTCGAATGGTACGCGCAGACACTGAATGATGTGTTACAGACTTAATGTGCTGCGTTACGGTTCGTGATGTGACTGAGCGAACCATCACTGCCATGCGCACAATTTGCCTGTCCTCATGTGAAGTGGTGCACTGAGGTGGATGTGATTGACCACGTCGGCCCGTCGTGCCCTCATGCATCAAACGGTCACATATCCGCATTACAGTTATTTGGATTCATCCAACACGACTATCGATTTCCCCGAAAGATAATCCACAATCTCGGCAGGCCATTATCCTTCCTCCGTCAAACTCGGCTACTTGATCAAAAGCTGATCGCTGTTTTCTACAAGACATAACTGATCTTTTTTTGATAAAAACACAAGAAAAAAGATTTGGTGAACTTGAAATCGTCGAAATCTCGAAGCCTTAAATAGCGCTTTGAGGTGGCGCCACAGGCGCACTTGATGTGTGTCTGCGCTGAAATTCTAATCATTTGCATATCTTACCTCATTTAATGTATGTTGTAAATTTCATGTTATTTGCATGCTTTCTTCAGGGTGTTACATTTACGGTGGCCTGCAGTGTAGTAGCAGATAAATTTGACATAAGGATCAGGTTGTTTGGTTATTACGATCGCAAGAGCCAAGTCCTATGTTTCTATGGGGACATCTAAAGGTTTTAAAATACATCATAATTAAATTTATTCACAGAAGATATTTGATTAATCGTGAACATGGTGACCATATTTTTGCTGACAACAGCGTTGTATCGAGCCCTTGGAACCATTTCAAGTCTTGAACAATCATTTCTCGACTTGCGAGATGTTCATTTTGAACTTTTTCTTATATAAGCATAATGTCATATTAAATAAATTAAATTTCTACTTCTAATAACAAATTTTTTATGTAACTGATTTGCATCATTCTTTTCCATTCCAATCTCTCTTCGTATATCACCGTCAATTTTCATGAGCTTCGAATAAAAACTCTGATTTGGCTTAAATTGTATTACTATTATGTACAGTTTAGACATTTAATTATTAAATTAACTACAAAAACTTTCTCTTTCTCGAAAATGGATTTTAAAGGATAAATTAAGGAAAAGTAAATTTATTTTTCATTTAGCTTGTGTGTATTATTTATAAAAATATTATAAATTTAAAGTTAAATTTAAAATACTTTCTAAAACTAATTGCGCATACCGTATCTTCAATAAAGATGTGTTAATAATACCTATGTACATATAATGTAAAACATTCCAATAAATATTTTACATTCGTAGTTTTGTTTAATAAGTAATTTTTTGAACAAAAGTAAAGTAAAAGAATAATTAAGCAAAAATTTAAATTTAAGAAAAAAAATTTCTCGTTTTATAATTAGTAAACTAATAAATTGATTAAAGAAAAGTCTAGCTTTGAAATGAAAGTTAGTTGAAAATTTATAGAATTAAGTTCCTTGTAAGCTTCTTTAACTAAACATTATCCCAAGCAGCTGTTAGGGTCTAATTTTAAGGACAGTATACAACTGGATGTAGTGATAAATAGACCGTTGTCATATTCAATAATGGTTTAGTTTGATTATCTGCGTTCCAGTATAAATTACGCACTATGCACAGACCGAATGGCTTTTGAGATATAACACATTTTAAAGGTTATATCTCTATAGGTAAGATATTTTTTTAAATATCTTAAATGTTCTTGAATTTTCCTTTCCAAATCTTTTCATGCAAATAGTTTTGCTTTTTAAAATTTTAAGATATAACATAATACATTTAACTATATATATAATTATATATATTAAATGAAAAGTATATTGATTGATTGAATATTAACGTCGCACTGTTCAGCTACACGAGGGCTTTTGGCGACGGACCACGTAATATTAAACCATGGTCAAGTGACGTGGACGACACCTGAGCTGGCACCCCCTCTCCTACCACACCACACCAACGGGTGGATGTTTCAGCTCTCGACAGATTTAACATGCATCGCTGCCCTACACGGCGGGTCTTTGGTGGTACTGGGCTCGAGCTCGTGACAAGGCAATCCATGGTCCGATATCTATACCACTCGGCTACCGCGGCCGCGAAAAGTATATATAAATGCTGGTCAAAGTTAAAAAACCGCAGTAATATAACAACAAACTCATAGTCTTCAGAATTAAAGTGGTAGATGTAAGCATAATTTTTAGGGCAGTCGACGAATAAATATAGAATAAAACATATATGTGCTTAATATTTTATTTTATACCTAAATATGTTACATATAATTGTATTTTCTTCTAAACCTACAATTATGCATTCGTACATGTGTGTTACACACACAATTTTGTGATGTATTCTATTTTTTTTTCATATTTTGCCTCGAGATTATTGATATATTATTCGCAATAGCATAATTCAATTACTTAACATTAAGTTACACTAAACATTAATTAACATAAAAATGTTGTATAATAATTAAAGGAGCGACCTATTGAAATATAAATAAATTGTTTATTTACTTTTGTCATTGTCAGAGTTAAAAATTTTACTTAATCATCTAATTTTAAGGAAACAGTTTATTAGAATTCTTAAACTGTTCCATTATTATAGTTCATTAATTGTCTAAATTAATTATTTTTAACTATTTATTTAATAATACTTACTAATTTCTATCTTCTTCCGCTAATTTGATCTATTCTGCTTTAGTGGGAATGAATTATCTGTATATTATTTGTACACGAATTTCAATTTAAAATGAATTTAAAGTCTTTTAAAATGAATGTATTTTGAAATGTAACAAAACACACAATTTTTATTAATCTTTAATGTAATAGCACTTCAAAAATATTATAACAAGCAAAAAAAAAACTAAAAAGGGATGATTCCATTCCCAGATTTTATCTACTTAGCTTGGAAATAAAATATTACTTTTTATTAGATACTTATATAAAGATACTGAACTTTTTTTTTTCGTCTCAAATCAGTCAAATTTCAAGTGGCTAATGCTTGCTTCAATTGAATCGTTTAAGGCATTTTTCATAAACTATTGGTATTGCCAAATATTCGATGGGTGCATGAAAATTTCACGGAAATTTTTTCATTTCTTATATTTTCCCCATATAACCTTTATTTGTATTTTCTTAGAAATAAAGGCAATTCAACTTGGCAAGAAGAAGTAATGGAATATTAATGATATAAGTTTAAAAGAATCAAATAAGTTTAGAGCTATAAAAAAATACTCAAGTAATTTGAGATCTCTCTCTCTCTCTCTCTATATATATATATATATATATTTACATTTAAGAAAACAATGATTAAATTACAGGCACTCCTAGCTTATCAGAAACATGTATACATTTTGCATTCAAAGTTATTACTGAAACTACTCGTACATGCTATTCCCAAATGAAAAAAAAAATTAAGCTGCTTGCCATAATATAATTATTCGTTTGACAAATACATTTTTAAAAGTATTGGCGTCATGACTTAAATGTTTTCGCAGGGTTAATACGCTGTGTAGAAAGCCCTCAGTCCATATCTTAGTCCTATATTACTGTCTTGACATCTTTGCTGATACTTAAATACATTAGAACATAGAGCAGTGCTTCTCAAACTTTCAATACTGGCGCCCCCCTTTACGATCACAATTTTTTTCGCGCCCCCTCCTTATACATTAATAATGTACTGAATGCAATAATAATGCACTTTGACGCTAAAGCTACAATAGGCGATCTTAATTATAAACCATACAAATTAGTAACATAAGTATTAAATTTTGTATACTACTTTTAAGCAAAATAAATAAATAAATAAAATAATAGGATAATTATTATGTTATTTTTCCTTTCTCTAATTTTTAAATTGAACATATTACAAAATGCGGTAGCTGCTTAGAAGACAAAATACAGATATCTGCTAAATATAGAAAAATAATTCAGAGGGTCACAATTTCTAATAATAAGCATTCCTTATAAAAACTTTGCTTTCCAAGACAAGCTCATGGACGCCATTAATACTTATTAAACTTGTTCTTAATTTATTAATTAGTTATACAATATTCTGTGCAGCACTGATACATTAAAAGTATACCGGCTGAAGTGCCCACTCTTTCCTCGAGTTCACACATTTATAAGAAAATAAAACATTATTAATATAATAGATGAATTGTAAGGGAAGCAAAGCCAAGTGCTCGACAATGTTTACAAAAACGTAAAAAATGATTTTTTTTAAATCGTTGCTCAAATTATAATTAGTTTTAAACGAATTGTAATTTTAAGCCTCACAGAATTAGCATTTATAATTGATGTTAAACAGTAGCGCACACAGGAATTTTTCAAGGGGGTCGGGGTGAAAGTTCACCAATCTTGTATCAGGTTCCTTTTGATTTTGTCGATTTTCGGGAACAAAACACAGTAAAAAACTAATTCTTGAATAAATAATTAGCATTAACTAATAAAATTAATCATTAATAACAAATACTTAACTAAATTTTGCGTACTATAAGCTTAGAATTATAATCAATCGGAAAAAATCAAGGCTTTTTGGGGCGGAACCCCCTTGTGTGCGCCACTGATGTTAAATAATGATCAATAATATAAAATATCGATGAAGAATAATTGTATTATTTTTAATATTTAAAGTGAAAAGACCAACATGTTTTAACCCGGGAGCAGGCGCGCACTCGGTACGGTCGGGGTTATTGAGTCACCCCAATCCTATTTTTTTTATAATTATTTTATTGTACACGATACAAATCATGATTCCAGTGAATAATTTAGGTAAGAGAAAGTTTACTTACCTACTTTCAAGGACTTTCCAATTTTTCTTTGGTAATAAATAAACAGTTTTGCCAGAATTAACAAATTCGTAATCCGTGTGTCCCACGCGACCACTTCCGGGTAAAAAGTATATTCATTATGATAATATGTATGTTACTGCTAAAAAATTGTGTGAAACGTTTTTCGTTATGCTTTATACATTGAGAATATTTATAAAAATATGTCTTGGCCAAGTAATCCTTCATGAGATAGTGTGTGTGTGTGTGCTCTCCGTGGTTTTCCAAATATCATAAAACTCTTTTGCATGAAAAAAAGCGCAACAGAGAACACGTAAGAGAGGGGTCATAACTAACTGTACCAATAACTTAGAAGATCAAACAGATTACAGCTATAATGTGCAGTATTTCAAAAATAATGACAGTGATGAATTTTTTATGTTCCTAAAGTTTTTCGATTCTGGGTCCGAGATCTGGTTTTTCTCTGAAAGAGTAGTATGTTAGGTTAAAAAAGCGTAATAAAAAATCTCTCATCACGGGATGACAGTAAATCAAATAAAAGTTTTTTATTTGGTTGTAGGATCAAAGATAGCTAATTAGGTATTGAAGAAGTTTTTATTTTTGATGGCTTAATATCGCCTATAAATTATATTAGAGTAAAAGTGCATTTTTTATTATGTCTGAAAGTATTTTGTTTTAATTAATTCCAGTAAACTAATTATTTTTTAATCTTTTATTTTCAATATGCTCGCGCCCCCTCGTAAGGTCATCGCGCCCCCCCCAGGGGGGCGCGCCCCACAGTTTGAGAAGCACTGACATAGAGGCTTGAATATTTCATTGTTTATATTTTTATACAATCACATGTTTTACATGGAGAAAGTGAATTAAAAGTAAGAATTAGAATTAGTACATATATTACACTGAAAACTGAAGCACTTTTTATTAGATTTTAAATTATTCGACTACTCAAAAATCATGATTTTTTTCAAAAATTGACAATTTTTTCATGATTTTATTTTATAGGCCATCTTATTAGCTTAATAAAAATACCAAGCGTTTTATTTTCCTTTCAGCAAAATCAAAGCTACAAGTGTTTTAGTAAAAGAAGATGCCATAACTTTAAACAAGATGTCAAACTTTAATATGCGTTTTACTCGAAATGTGCTTTTTTAGAAAAACTCAAATGGGAGCAACGATTGCTCAAAAAGTTTTCAAAATAATTTGCTGAAGTTTTTTGTGAATGTTCTGTGTAACAATAGAAGTGTTTTAACCTTCAGATTTATGATGAATCACTGTTTTATTTCAAAATATACAGTCCTTTATGTCAATATAATCACTCTTTTTTAAGCAATTTCATATAGTCCCTAAGATAGAATGCTCTAGTTTTTGTAAAAATTAAAATGTCTATTATCCTGAAGGTCATTTCAAACATGAACAAATAAGTAACACATTAAAATTGAAAAAAGAAAATTTGTTTAAAACATTTTTTGTACAATGCGGCCCACGTTTATGTAACTTTTTGTACATTTTCACTAGTTTTTTCCCTTTTAATAATAATAAAAAAAATTCTGTTTTCAAGTTTTTATGTTTCCTTAAAATATACTAAATAAATCTAAAAAGCGCAAAAAAAAATCTCCGTATCTCCATTTTTTCAAAAGAAGTTGTCGCAAGTTGTCGGATACCTTAAAAGACAATTAGTGCCTTTAAAGTGGCATGAAAGTGTGTGGGATTTATACACTACATAAATGCAAAACTTAACAAATATGAATTGCGGCTGCTTTTCACAGAGGCATGGTAAAGCAGAAAGGGAAATAATGAATCGTTAAAAAGGTATCACGTTGTCCATCAAATTTTGCACTCGGCACACACACACAAACACACACACATATATATACACTGGTGTGCAAAAATTAAGGACGAAGTCGAAAAAATTAGCATATCAGCTGAACGAAGAGGCAGAGCGGACAGAAAGACCAATCAGGAGATTAAGTAAGGTGATGTACGGTAGCACATGCGCAGATATGCAGGTAGACGAAATGGGGGAGTGTCTGAGAAGTATAAAGCATGTTGTCTGTGTAAGATCAGTATTTCTGGCAAAGAGATTGCACGCCGTATAGCAGTTAAAATCACACCGAGTTGCTGCCTCAGCGAGAAATGACGAATAATCAATCTGTTAGACGACATCTGGATGCTTTTACCCGAGGTCGAATCATTGGGAAGTTGGAGGAAGGCCGCAGTGTGACAAGTGTGGCTGCAGAGTTCGGAATTGCTCAGAGCATCGTTTCACGACTTTGGAGACAATTTCAAACAACAGGAACAGCTATCCGGGGGTTCAGTAGTGGTCGTCCACGAGGAACCACACCCGCAGATGACCGGTACATTGTCTTACAGGCCAGAAGAAACAGGCGGCAGACAGCGGGAGAAATCGCTAGACACACGACACAGGCGACTGGACGACCGATATCTCGTTTTACCGAGGCCAGAAGACTGCACGGTGGTGGTCTGTTTGCACGACGCCCTGTACGGTGTGTACCTTTAACGCCTGCCCATCGGAGAAGGCGTTCTCTGTGGTGCCGGGAACACCGGAATTGGAGAGACAATGAATGGGGACGAGTACTCTTTACAGATGAGAGCAGATTCAGTTTGATTAGCGATTCTCATCGCATACTCATCTGGAGAGATCGGGGAAGCCGCAATCATCCCTCGAACATCATTGAAAGGGACAGGTATGGAGGTCGCGGTGTTCTCGTTTGGGGAGGCATCATGCTTGGTAGTCGTACAGACCTTCACATCTTCGACGCAGGTTCAGTCAACGGGACTCGTTATTGTAACGAGATTCTTCTTCCATATGTGCGTCTTTTTAAAGGCGCTATGGTCTGCAGTTCCTTTTCATGGACGACAATGCACCATGTCATCGCACAGTAGCTGCCGAACAGCTCTTAGCGAGTGAGGATATTGAACGTATGGATTGGCCGGAACGATCTCCGGATCTCAATCCCATCGAGCATGTATGGGATTTTCTAGGCAGACGCTTGGCAGCTCGTACCTTACCGCCAGTAACGATTCGGGATCTTCGATTGGCGCTGCAAGACGAATGGGCAGCAATGCCTCAACAACTCATTGACACCCTCATTCTCAGCATGGGCAGACGCTGTGAAACCTGCCTAGCAGTCAGGGGAGATCATATCCCCTACTAAAGACCGGATGTTTCTTGCTGGACACCCATCACAGGGATGTTTCGGCCTTCAGTCGCATTGCGCTCCATGCTACTTTTTCAATATATCAAGCTTCTTTTTATCCCTCTGATTTCTCTTTTAGTAAGCGTTGCTTACATATTACACATGTCCTTACGTATTGGGGATCTTACGGTATTAAATGTGTTGATTTGGAAGGCTTTTGTACAAAGTTATATTGAAAAACCCGTCTTGTCCTTAATTTTTGCACACCAGTATATATATATATATATATATATATATATATATATATATATATATATATATATATATATATATATATATATATATATATATATATATATATATATATATATATATATATATATATATATATATATATATATATATATATATATATATATATATATATATATATATATATATATATATATATATATATATATATATATATATATATATATATATATATATATATATATATATATATATATATATATATATATATATATATATATATCTATATATATATATATATATATATATATAATATATATATATATATATATATATATATATATATATATATATATATATATATATATATATATATAATATACTTGACTTTTTTTCGAATGGGTAATAGATAGATGCTTTTAAAAATCTCATGTGTGCTCAAATCTGGGTTGTTACCTACTCCCTGAATGCGGTTGCTTGTATGAATTCAAACGTTGAATAATTTTCGTATGAGCTCCCGCATCTTTTAGTATTTTCACTTTTATTGCACAATTGCCCTTATTTTCCCAATATCATTCTCCTGTATTTTTAAAAGTTCTGATATACCAAAAAGGCTCTTATTTATCTCTGTTATCTTTACAAACGAATAAAAAGAACTAAAAAAATTCTGTTTACGTATAATTTTTCCACAGAATGAACACATTTGTATACATGATTTAGTTTAGGGACCAATACAAGCTTCCAAAGACTAGAAAAAATTTCAGCATCTGATAAAACATTTTTTTTCCTAAATCAAGTTATTTTATTAGGGCTTAGGAAGAATTGTCAAGAGACCCTTATAGAAGTGTTTAGAATTAAATTCTGCTAGTTGATCATTATAGTTAAACTTTTAAATCCTTGATGGTTTTATATTTTTTCTCTTTAAATTTAACACTAATTCTGTTCCTTTTCATATATAAGAGAGCTAGATATCAATTTGATAACCATAGATAAGGTTTGAACAATGGAGCAAATCCATTCAAAATAGCCATTCATTGGATTTTCTAGTACTGATATAATAGAAACATAATTATATTAATATGCACAATTCATCGATTTTTCTATTAATAAAAAAATTACTAATTTCTTTACATTGAAACTTAAACATAATGCTGCTTCATATATGTACTTTTGCCTATCATAATAAAAAAAATAAACGTTTAAATTATACGTATAACTTTATCTAACGTTTATTTATGATATATAAATATTATTAATAAATGCTATTTTTACCTAACTCCTAGCATTTATTTTCTAAATTTGACATTTCATATATCGTCAAAGAAGAATTATTATTTTTGGATATAGCTCTCTTTTATCAAACGCTGAAATAGCACTGGGCCATTGAATGATTTTATTATCCCATCCCTGATAGAACTTCAAAATAAAATTCTCTAAATTTTCATCAATTAATGAATTATCCTAAATCATACTAAAATTCTTCCAAAAACCTCTTTGTAAATCTTAATACTTACGTATTCTGATATTTTTTTATCACACCATTGAAAATTATTGTGAGTTATATTACAAAAAGTATTTGTTCGTATTTAGGAGTTTCTAATGCATTAAGTATTATTTTAAGAGTATTTTTCTTTCCATATAGTGTTCTACTTCTTCCAGTAGCAAGTTCAATTTACAGATATCCACACAGAAATAAATGCAAGTGAAAGTTAGGTTTTTCAAAAATGCTGTTGACCTTTTTCACATTCTCCTCACGTTTCTGAAAATTTGTTTCAATGCAATAAAAAACATGAAAATTGTGTTGGTGTGAATGAAAATTTTCGCATCAGAATTGAATAGTTTTGTTAGATACTTGACCGGGAGAAAAAGAACCTCAATACCTCAGAAATGAATGCATTAGATGTACTAGAAATTAGATGCATACTTATAAAAATGTTATGCAATAAATACAAAAGTATGAGTGGTAAAAATCGGGGATTTAAATCAAAAAACAGTAGTAGATCCACTGATAGATAGATATTTAACTTTTATTTTGGCTCAAATAAATTTAATACATAAATCAAGTAGCTAAAATTGCTTTCTAAACTGTTTCGTTCAAAATATCTCGTCACAATAGCCAACTACGCTGTCGTAAGATATTCATGAATTAAAGTTCGACAATTACACGTGATTTCTACCATAAATGAGCTTGTGATGGGCTCACGCGTCTTTTCTTTAACATGTTCTTTGGGTTCTTTGGGCCCAAATTAATGGCAACTCTTTTCCAACCAAATCCAAGAAGGGAAGTGTGAATGAAAGATGCAAATTAGCAAGCTTTTTAATATCGGAACTTAGAGTAAGCGGGATGGCAATTTGTGACAGTTGATGGCAAGTAGAGGAATGTTAATATAGTTCGTGAATCAAGTTTGGATAAGGTTACGTGGTGGTGATTAGAAGTTATAAGTGATAAAGATAAAGAGAACCAAGGTGCATACCAGTGCAAATACAAGATTGCCTTTATGATATTAGTGATTGATTCTTCAGACGGCAACAAGGTAGGATTGACTATTCAATATTACAATCAGTGATTGTATTAGAATTGAATTTATTGATAGTGGTCCGTGTTAGGTTACGTCGTTATAATCTATATATATGGTGTGTTGCGTATTTTGCCATCGTGGATTCTCTCACATTAATTATTATAATTTAATTTGTTTGAAGTTTAAGTTGAAAATCTTAATAAAGATATATTAAGATTATGTATGCCTCTAATTCTTTCGTTAATCCTACACCTCTAGCTCACGCTGACACTCCGAGAGATGTTCTCCCGAGGAGGGGAATATCACAAGCTGTTATAAACATCAACAATAATAATAGTACGAGGGTTGATCAGAAAAAAAAGGTTACAAGACATAGCACTCGAAAACTACATTTTGTGCAGAAATTTAGTTTTCCCAAAGTGGAGACATATGGCACTACTTGCCATACATTAAGTGTGTAATGAAGTTAGGTAGGTTAGGTAGGTAATGAAAATTCCTAGACGGTTCAAGAAGATTGAAATGGCGAGACGCTTAGAAATTTAGTCTAGTTTGGAAGTGCGGGCCATGATTTGATTTTTAAAGACAATGAATGTGTTTCAATCTGACATTTATAATCAAATCGCGAAAGTTTATGGTGAAGAAGTAATGAGCAGACAAAATGTAGTGAAATGGGGTCGCTTTTTCAATCAGGCAGACCGAATGTCGAAATGCGCAATATGATAGAGATCGGCCTGCCAAGTTCTTCAACGATAGAATTCAATACGGCTCGAATTGAAGAAATGATTCAAATGATCGAAGGATAACTCTACGTTAAATCTTGTCAGAGCTGGGATTGATCAAAGGTAGCGCGCAGCATATCGTTCCTGATGTCCCGCAGTATTCCAAGGTGTGTGCCCGCTGGGTTCCACTTGCATTATCCAATGAGCACAAAGCCACTCGAATGATGTGCAATCTCACATTTCTTCAGTGCAACAATTTTGATGGCCAGCAATTCATCTTTTACATCGTTACAAGGGATGAAACTTTGTTTCACCATTTCGTCCCCACAAACAAAAAAGTAACTATGGAGTGGAAATACCCTGGATCACCAACGACAAAGAAATTTAATGTTACAACAGCTGCTGAGACCATATTCTCGGATTCTCTTTGTGTTTTCCTGGTCGATAACCCGGAGCGTGGCCAGACCCTCAACGCGGTTCGTTATTGTGACACTTTGACAAGGTTACGCAAGTCATCTGACGCAAACGGAGGGGCAGGTTGAGTGAAGGTGTCATCTTCCTGCATGACAATACAAGGCCCTATACTGTTAAGCAGCGCAAGAATTGTTGCGGTGGTTCAGGTGGGAAATTTAGAGTTATCCCCATACAGCCCAGATTTGACACCCATAAACTATTTACAGTTTCCAACGTTAAAAGACAGATGGTTCTCTTTAGACAGTGATGTGAAAACATTCGCCGAGACCTGGCTCAATGAACGGGGACCTAATTTCTACTATGACGAGTTAAATAAGTTGGTTCTGCTTTCTGATAAATGTATGAGTAGACTTGGTGATTATGCCAAAAAGTGATAGGCACACATTTCTTTATTCGATTTGTAACCTTTTTTTCACCCCTTGTAAATTTAGTATAATATATGTTTACATTTTAAACAGGGACACTTTAAATGAAATCATAGCGAAATTTTTATTTTGATAGAAATTATCACCCAACGCACATTGAAAAGTTATTGGAGATATAAAGCACTATACCTTTGATATATCGACACGGTAAATTTAGTCCAAAGTTTTGTAAATTTCAATCCAAACAAATCAATTAACAGTCATTTTCTACGAAATGTTATAGATATAAACTGGGTATTCATAAAAGTGTTTGACAAATTAAGAGGGATGATTTTACTCATTAAGTTGAACAAAATTTTAGTTGGTACCTATGAAGTGCTATTCCATTCTGATAAGTTGAAAAGCCATGATGGTTGAGAGTTTAGTGATGTGTAATTCAAAGCAAAATGACTTGGGTTGGTACGCCAGTAATCCGCTGGATATTCACAATTTTTATAGGATAATAAAACCACGTAATGACAGAAATATTATGTTCAGCTCATAATAATTTAAAATAATGACTTCGAAGCACGACTAGCAAGCTCAGAAAACGATGTCGACCAAACGAACGTGAGATTTCAGGAGCATCAAAGGTATCTTCAAGCACAAACAGAAAAATTAATTATACGTTGTAAAAAGAGCCTAGTCGTGCAAAAGGAATATGTTCAATAGCAATAGGTGTGATTACTATTATTTAAAAATATACAAGTTATAGAAAATTGCCAAGACTTCGATTTACCGCTTAAAAAAGCTAAAACTGTATGATGTATATGAAACTGTATGATGTAAATGATGTATATAAAATCGTTAAACGTATTATTTTAAATTCTGGTTGGGTTTATGAATTATCTTGTGAATGTGGCGTGTTTTAATGCTTATTGACGGCATATGTGAAAATTTTAAGCTTATCGAACAGTGTTAAACAAGAGACCACATTTAGTGACGATGTTGAGAGAACAATTGATCCCAGCATTGCATAAGGGACATTGTTTAGAAACCACGGTATTTATATAGGACGGAGAACACCCTAACATGGCTAAACCTGTTAAAAAATTGCTACATTTTTGGTGCGGACCGAATCATAAGCACAGGGTTTCGAAAAACGCCTGGCCAGCACGTTAACCGGACATTAATCCTTGCGATTTTTTTCTGTGAGGGAACATCTGATAGATGTGGTTTATAGATAACAATATGCTTCTGTTGCTGAATTGAAATCTAGCATAACGAGACTCTTGAGGTGCGTTACAAACAACAGATTTTGAATACGATGGTGGACCATGCTGTTTTATGTTTTCAGCATGTAGTTGCATCTGGGTGTTTTCGGATATTGAACACATCATGCGATAACTTCATTGAATAAATAATGGTTGAAGTGTTTGCCAAACCGTCTTTATGGTTTGTTTAATTTATGATTTTAATTTACGTTAATTTGTGATTACATGATACTGTAAAAATTTAATTACTGAAGTTGTGAGAACCCCCCCTGGATTCCACCCTGGACATCAAGATTAAATTGAGGCAAAGAATTACCAGACGACATTTTTACAATAATAAATTATATTTATTTACTTGAATCAATTATCAACCATCTAATAACAAAGATTACTCAATATGTCTACGTCAATGGGATTGACTTTTATTATTAAATTAAATCACGAAATATGATACACTGCTGGACAATTGCTAAAGACGGATCATAAATTGCTATGTAGCATAACATTAAGCGAAACATGAGGCCTAGTAGGATAAAATATAGTTGCCACACTGTTCAGATATTAGAATAAAGAATATTTATTGTTCTGGAAAGTACAAAAGCTGTGAAACATCTGAAAGAAAAAAAAATGTTCATTTGATCTGCGTACGGAGAAATGGAACAATGCATCTAAAAGTCAGCAGGCACCTTAAAGAAAGGTATCAGTACGGGATATGTCTACCGTGGAGTGTGATGCAACATTCCACACGTCGTACCATACTTTGCACAATATTATCCAGCAGCTGTTGAGGCAATTTATCCCATTCCTCTGTGAGTGCACGGATGAGGGTGCTCTTGTTTGTCGGAGGATAGTTTCGACCAGCAACTTGATTCCCCAAAGCATCCCACACATTTTCAATGGTGTTTAGATCTGGAGAACGTGCTGGCCATTCGAGACGTTGAATATCCTTGCTGTCTAGACAATCCTGAATAGCGAGTGTTCGATGACATGTTTCGTTGTCGTCCATAAAAACAAATTTATCACCGATAGCACCACGGAAAAGATAAACATGAGGAAGTAGAACTTCATCAATGTATCGTTGGCCCGTCATAGTCCCCTTCGCAACCACATGTAGACGCGTGCGGCCATTGATCATGATGCCGGCCCACACCATGATACTGCATGTCGGATATCGGTCCTTTTCCTGGACATTTTCTGGACGATAAGCAGTACCACTCTCACGCCAGATCAGTTGGCGTCTACAATCCGATGACAGACTGAACCTACTCTCATCTGAGAATAGTACGCAAGCCCAGTCCTGTTCAGTCCAATTGTGATGATCACGACACCATTGCAAACGGGCAGTACGGTGCTGTCTGGTCAATGGGACACACACAACAGGTCTGCGTGCGTATAGTCCTTCTCCCCCTCAAACGTCTGGCAACAGTTTTCGGGAGATTTGCTTTCCTGAGGCAGCAAGAAACTGATTTGCCACCTGCTGAGCTGTGGTGCGCCTGTTCCTTTTTGCTGATAGGACGATATATCTGTCTTCTGCAGGCGTCGTACTTCTAACACGACCTCCCCCGTGCCGTCAACTACACATTCCAGTAGTTTTAAATGACTTCCACAGCCGTGTAACAACGCTGAGAGCGATGTCAAACACCCTGGCAACATCTGTTATTTTTCGCCCTTCTTCGATCTTTCCAATAATTCGGCCACGCATAAAATCATCTATGTGATGTCGGGAAGACATGCCAAAACTTTTAAGTTCGTCTATTAAATCGTTCCTGTAAAACTTTGTCTTGAAACAACAACTGTCCACACGCGTCAAAACCTTTAAAGCTCTTATGAACGCTATCACGTGATGAACAGACGTGGGAAAAAAATTGCATACTCATACTTCTTACTAATATCCCGCACTTATTCTAATTTTCCACATTTTGCTTCCTTTCATTTTGTGGTTGCTATGCATGATAGTGTTATCCGTCCTTAGCAATTGTCCAGCAGTGTACTACTCAACTATTAAACTCAATATCGAACGGGTTTACCGAAGTAAGAGGACCGAGAGATATACGCGATTTGAATTACTAGCATTTATTAACTTTACACTAACTTTCTTATATATTTTCCTTTATTATCCGATAACCTAAATTTAAATATCCCATGACTTTTAATTCGTTACTCTCCCGTTGGATCAATCCTTCCAATTGTAGATCACTGCCTAATAATCAGCATGACGATAACCACACAATCAACTTGAATCTTCTTAAAACTCCATCAACCTATCTCTTGGTTCAATAGCTTAACTTCTCTGCTAACTTACAACACTCTCCTTAAATACTTTACCTGCTTTGCATATCCCGGTTTCTTCTTTTTTAGAGCTGGTTGGAAATATACACGAATATATAATCCCCAAAGACGCCTAAGAGTATTGGTGATAAGGTGCCGTACAGATTAGTCACAAAGTGAATTGTATGGAATTTTGGTAAACTGTAAGTGACTTTGTATATTGTTTATATGCTTCTTAGAATGTCATTAAGCTATGTCTGTCGGTTTTGGAAGCTGTATATGCAACTGGTAAGCGTTGAAGTATGGTACAACGCCATCTATCGGGTGAAAATGGCAATTTTCTCCTTTTGAATATTTGATTTGTGCATGTTCTGAAACGTGTCGATACCAAATTTCACTGGAATATCCCCCAGTGGGCTTCTCTCCAGCACCCCTTGAACACTTGCAGTTTAATTACGGCCACCCTGTACTTAATGCAATTAAAATCTAGTTCAGAAAGTAAGCAAATATTTTTATCTTAAACACCATATTTAATTGTCTATTTTTCAAAGTTACGACAATCTTTTGGAAAGGTTTTTTTTAAAGAAAATTGAACGCGCTTTCGAGCACAATGTCCTTCGTGCATTTAAAAATTCTTATTTCCTCACAAACATAAGGTTCTCTATAAAAGAATGTATTCATATATATATATGACTTTCATTTTAGCTGCGTCAAAACTAAATTCAAGTACACAGTCAAGTATAACCTGAGGTAAATATTAAAAAAAAAACTTCATTTTAGTCTGTTTTATCTCACTATTTCACAGATCTTTCTTTAACTTTCTATATTCATATTTCTCACACGCTTCAAAATATCCAACAAAGTTTGAAAAAAGTGGGAGGAAGTCGTGTCAAAAATGAAAAATGATTCTTCGGATTTCGATACTTCTGCAAAATATAGTTAACTTTGAAAGAAAGATTTTTGACACTTCACCAAAAGGTGATAAAATCTATTTCCTTCCGCGAAAGAACTAGAAAGTTTTAAGCCGAAACATTGTCGAGAAGTTCCTGTTAATGATGATGCTTTTGACGACAGTAAAAAAAACTATAAGAATTTTTAAATTAGTTTTTTAAAAATTTAGTTTTAAATATAGTTACGTCATATAGTTACAATGTATTATGTAATAGCCTGAGCAATGCCTTTACCTTTAGGCTATTATAGAACAAATTATCTGTATGCAATTAAAATACTTTCATTTTCAATTTATTGAGAAAAGGGCATTACTTATACTATTTTAAGTTTTGGTTTGGAATCAAAGAAAAATTGGAGAATTATTTGCAATGAATGGAAGCGTAAGGTTATTTAAAATGTTAAAATTTGTAAAAATGAGTTATATCTAAAAATATATGCATTAAAATGTTGATATTGTGTATGCTACTTGTAAATTTACTCTTAATTTTTACGTTAAGCGTGTGACGGATCTATCCACGTCCTTCTAATAACAAGTCCTCTTGGAAAATCTTTGGTCTTTCAAAACTATTTTATTTTCAACGAACCCTCTGAAGAAGAGAACGTGATTATGTAAATTAGGTTTACTATATATAGTCTAGGCTTTCAAGCTAGAAGAGAAAGAAAGTGAGAGAGATAGGATAGTTTACAAGCAGATCAGATATTAATCAAATTGATAAAGTTGCGCAAATACTTTCTAATTGTAATTATTAAAATGATGAATAATCACTAAAGATTAACTAGAGCTTAGATACCTTAGAAAGCAGATTTGAACTTGAAGTAAGTGCATTGGTAATTAAAGTCTTCTCATACTTCGCGTACCTCGTTACTTATCCACATATTGTTTCAATTGAGCATACCACTTATTTAAGATTGCTTGAACTTGTGTTGTTGATAGTGTGATAAATAAATTGAGCATTTTTAGATATATATATATATATATATATATATATATATATATATATATATATATATATATATATATATATATATATATATATAGTCTTCCTTCCGTTCCTCCCACATCTCTAGAGGAGAACAAGAGAATCTCATAAATGTGCTAATGGTAATAATAATTCACATTATAATGTTTAAAAATCATTTATATGTGTGGAATTAAGAAAAAGAGGAATGTAGAACAATAGTTTTAACTTAAACCTTTAAAGAAAAATACCTTTTCTTGAATCTAAACACACACTTTATAGAATAACATGTGATGTACCAAGAATTCGGGACATTTATCCGAAAGAGAACGAAAAAAGTAGATGTGATATGCAGTGTTTTAAACGAAATGTCAATGATATCATTGGGGACGTTTCAGAGACGTAAGATCACATACAAAGATCAATAGAACGTGGTACAAGCTACACTGCTAGCCCCGTAAACGCAACACCAAGAAAGACAAGAGATAGCACAACAAAATTTATTTTGTAGGTAACATGTTGACCAAGTATCAAATGATTAAATTTATAGACTTCTGTGAAGTGTGGTTCCTGCCAGAATCAGTAGCCAGAGTAGCCGCCATTGTTGGAGATCACCGCTGCCACACGCCTCGGCATTGATTCAGAGACTTTGCATGTGTTCTTGGGGTACAGCAGACCAAGCAGCTTCCACACGTTGCCAAAGTTGATTGGTGTGGCAGCTGGGGGTGTAATCTGGGTCAATCGTTGAGCAACCATGAACAACATGTTTTCTATGGGCGAAGGTTCTGGAGAGCGAGACGGCCAGGGGGGCAATTAAATCTTGTGATTGACGAAGAAAATTTGGACAATGCGTGCCTCGTGTGGTCGCGCATTATCCTGTTGAAATATGGCTGTGGCTAAGCCCTGAAGGTAAGGAAGGACAATTGACTCCAACACCTCGGAGATGTGTCGCTACATGTTTAAAGTACCGGCAGTGCGCAGTAGAGGAGTGCGAGAATGATATCCAATACCACCCCATACCATCATACCCAGTGCAGGACCAGTGTGGCGGTGCATAACGCAGCTGTTCAGCATCCTCTCTCGACGGTGTCTCCAAATTTGAATTCGACAGAGGCGTGACTCATCAGTAAAGACAACTTCATTCCATTCTGCCACCCATATCCTTCTTTCATCGCACCATTGGCGGCGGAGACGTCTGTGGTTCTGCTTCAAGGGTAGACCAAGCAATGGACGTCTTGCCGACAGACCACTCTGCTGTAAACGGCGTCGAATGGTATGCGCAGACACTGAATGATGCGTTACAGACTCAATGTGCTGTGCCATGGTTCGTGATGTGATTGAGTGATCCGTCACTACCATGCGCACAATTTGCTTTTCTTCACGTGAAGTGGTGCACTGAGGTGGATGCGATCGACCCCGTCGGTCCGTCCTACCCTCCTGCATCCAACGGTCCCATATCCACATACAGTTGTTTGGTTTCGTTCAACACGACAACCAATTTCCATGAAAAATAATTCACAATCTCGGTAGGCCACTTTCCTTTCCCTGTCGAACTCGGATATTTGATCAAAAGCTGATCGCTGTTTTCTACGATACATAACTGAGCGATTTTTGAAAAGAAACAAACAAGAAAAACACAATTGCTGAACTTGAAATCGTCGAAATCTCTAAGCCTTAAATAACGCATTGAGGTGGCGCCACAGGCCCTCGTGGTGTGTGTCTGTGCTGAAATTCTAATCATTTGCACACACATATCTCACCTCCACTAATGTATGTTGTAAATTTTATGTTACTTGCATGCTTCCTTTAGGGTGTTGTATTAGCGTTGGCTAGCAGTGTGGTATCCTGCTGGTCATTTTACCGAAAGATATCCTCTATGTCCTTCCATGAAGTTTCTTGCTATACACATTACAATTGACAAATTACTTCGAAGCATTCCATGGACGATCAGAGAAGCCTCTTAATTGAGGTCTTCGAGCCCTAATTTTTTTCCGGTTCAACTAAAAATATACATCGATTCATTTCTAGTTTTCATTCCGACAAAAATAATGGTTTTGTGTTTAGTTCTTAATGAATAATTTTACATTATGCATATTCTTATCTTAAATCATCTAGTTCTTTTAGTAGAATTAAACCAAACTTCTGCATGCAGTCCAGTGAAACTGAAACAGAAAAGTACTAGTGAACATCAAACTATGAAATTAAAAATCAATTCACATGTAATGATGATAATTTTATGGTTGACGTTAAATTAGAAAATATCGATTTGTTGGTTACAGTAACAAAATGACTGAAGATATATGGAACCGAAGTAAAAAAACTGTATCCTTTTGGTTCAGTTTCGGTTTTCTTTTCTACCAAAATAACTGTTTTTTCCGATTTTTGATTTTCGGTTCAGTTCCGGTTTGAAGTTCTGTGCCCATCAAAGTCCAAACTTCCTTTATTAGAGTGCTATCTTGCGACTGTGTGTGTGTGTGCCGGGTACGGAAGATTTAGAAAAACATGAAGGGTTCCGTGAAAAGATGGGAAATATAACGGGTTGAATAAAATTTCTTAACATGCACCATTCTTTAAGAATGTCATGGATGGCAACCAAAGTAATTTGACTATGAAATAAAATGAAAACACGTTTTGAATTAAAGTCTGTCGCGGTGTGTGGTGGATGATAACCAGATAAAAATCCAACCGATACTCTGAACATCTCCATAAATGTCTGCGCCAATTAGAAGTGGGACTCATTGCTGAAAATATTTATGATTCAGTCTACCAGATTTCAGTTCGAATGCTCCTTTCACTACTGCAAGTATGCTTGGTTGTGTACAAAAGTACGCTATAGTCGTAATAGACTTTTCAGAGAGAGAGTCATCTATTGATGGTCATTGGAATCATTGTTGGTCTGTTATATGTTAAATCGTTGATAAAGATGTGTTCACTGTACTTCTAAGGCACATGAAGCAGTCGGGTTTGAGTGGAATCAACCATGTTTCTCGTCATTCCTTCCTATCTGATGCATCTGTGACAGATTTATTCGCGTTCTTTCAACTAATCCTCTTGGAGAACATTGGGTCATTAAAAATTATTCTATTATAAACCTTCCCACGAAGAATAAGATGTGAGTATGTAAATTAAGATTTGTATATAAAGATTAAATTTTCAAGTGAGAGGATGAGAGGTGTTAGACTGCTAACGGATAGCAGTGATTGATTAAACGTAATGTGAGGTGTGAGCACTTCGTAGCTTATTTCTGAAAAAAAGTTGACGATTCAGTCAATTAAAGATTAAATTAGATTAGGTTGCTTGGAATTATGTGTAGAAGGTGTATTTCCTTTAATTAAGACTTTTCGTATTTCGTCTGCCTCGTTATTGTTTTCCATATTTAGTAATACGTGCATTTCTTAATTTGGATTATAGAATTTGTGCATCCGTTGATTACTGTGAATAAATAGAAGTTATTTTGAATATAGCTAATCTCTTCCTTCTGACTCTTCCACACAAATGGACGTCGCGGAGGTTCATTGCACATCTACTGTTAAACAAAAGTTTGCTGCATTGTTATTATTGAAGTTGCATTTAGCGTTTGAACTCTCAATTTAAAACCACAATTAACTCAAAATTAGAAATTCAGTCCCATACTTTCTGTTGAGTTGGTGCCGTATAATGATTACATTTCAATGATAATGAAATTACATTCCAATAAAAACTCTTCCATCATTAACTGTTTCATTTAAATATACTGATAAGATAATAAGCTATAATGAAAAAATAAAAAAAGTGATTGTAAATAAATAACATTTGTTGGGAATTTTCGCGAAAATTATATTTAACTAGAAATAGACGCTTCGTTTGAATTCAATTAGAAAAAATATGATATAAACCGTATTGACTAAATGTTGAAGAGTAACGTTCCGAAGTACTATAGTTGTTTCTCATCCTATATTACATATTGTTACAAATTGTACATTTTCTGCATTTAAAAAGTAAAAACAGACTATATCTTCGATTTCACTGATTCAGATGGCGGCGGCAGCATTCGAATTGAAACAGAAAATTTTTTTTAATGTATTTGGATGGGAGTAACTCCTTTTTATTAAAAAATACTGTCTGATATAGTTCAAGAACTTCATAAAATGACTGGATTTTCTGGGGAACAGCAGACTTTTCAAAAAATGGGTTTTAAAATCATTCGAAGACATTTCCGGAAAAGATCGGCGGCAATGTGGCTCCTTACTAATTTTCACTGCAGATTTATAACATTTTGCATTTTTTATAAATACAATTTTTAGTTTAATTTAGTTCTAAAATGAAACTCAGTGATTAAATTTTAAATTCTATTTTTAATTGAATATTTGTTATTGAATATGAATAAATGTAGAATATCTTGTTAAAAACAGAAAATAAGTTTCTATTTATTACGATGGTAAAGAGATCTTGATTTGAACCAAACAGGCGGGACAATATCTACAACATGTGCCAATTAACTAAAAACACATACAAAGTTTTATACGAGATTTCCAAAGGTAAGAAAACATACTCATTCAGAGTAATTAGTGCTATTGTTACTAATGCCACCAAACTGAGGATGTCAGATAAATGTCCACGAAATTCATCGTGGCAAAGGGGACAAGGCTGTCGCTAGCCGTAGTTATGAGCACCCTAAAGGCGACATTACGATTTGGATCGCTTCTACCCTAATTTCAAGAGAGAAAACTGGTCAGGGGGCACCCTGTTATCTTCCTATTCCACAATTTTCAATAAAGCTGAGGCTTTCTGTCAAACTTCCAACAAGCAATCGATCTTCTGATTGATCTGGTCTACAAACTCAAGTTTTTCAATGTCTAGCTCTTAACGATGCACGCCTGTGAATTTATTTCCTTTTCTTGTTTGGTGTAGAATGAATGAGTAAATATTAATGTTGCAATGTTCAGCTACACGAGGGCTTTTGACGACGGACCTCATAATTTTGAACCATGGTCAAGTGGTGAAGACGACGCCTGAGCTGGCACCACTCTCTCCTAACTACCACACCAATGGGAGGACGTTTGAGCTCTCGGTAGATTTACGGGGCATCGCTCCCTTACATGGTGGGACTTAAGTGGTACTAGGCTCGAACTCATGACAAGCCAACCACGAGCCGATTCTTTGACTACTAGGCTACCGCAGCCACTTTCTTAGAGTAGAAAAATCAGTTCCACTTTGTTTGGATCATATAGTCATCACTTAAACCAGAGAAGGTATGTAACAAACACAATATAACCATTATAAAATATAATAACTAACACGCACTTCGTAGATAAGAAATAAATTATACAAAATAAATTATTGTGGCTAAGCGTCGATTCCGCGTGATGCGTCTGAACATTTACATTTGCTCAACAGGAAGCACAGAGAGAGTAATCGAGTTATGTGTAGCGCTCATACAAAAGACGAATCGAAGAGATTTTAAAATCGCGAAATCAGGGTTCGCATAAGTTTTGGTTATAACTCTATTAAGATAATAAAAAAGGAGCCTTAGATGATATATTGGTTAACAAAAGGTGTGACTTTTTTAAATTTACTTTTTTGGTCTTATTACCGGTATTTTATAATTAACTGTCATATCATTAGTCTAAGTTTTAGACACGGATGGGCGAACTTTTTAAGATCGCGGGCCAAAAATTGCGGGAAAAAAAGTTTGGCGGGCCAAGATAAATTTTTCTAAAATTTTAAAAATAATATAGAAGTATTACAATTTAAATATGTTTATTAGATGAATGAAATTTTGATTTAATTTTTAAAAGCTCCTTATATTACGGTCCGAATTTAGATGTACTGATTCTATGGAAGGATATTAAATGTTCATCAATCAGTCTACTTCTATAATTATTCTTTTTAAGTTTCATAGTTGAAAACATTTGTGCACATGTACAAGATGAGGCAAATATAGCACGGATTTTTTGGGGGTGAGATAATAAATATGGGAAACTTTCTTTCTATAATGATTTGTAAAACTAACTTTAGCATATTTTGAAACAACTGCTTGATATAATTGTTAGATTGCAACTCAATTAATTCAAGCTGAAAATCTGACCTCACTGCTTCAAAATTTACGTTGAAAAATGCACGGTAAAGATATCCAATTCTGTTTCAATGGCACTGAAATTCCAAAATCTACGTTCGAACTCAAAATGCAGTTTTTTCAAGCCATCTTCATATTTCTTACGCTTCTCCTCATTTACTGAGGGTTTGGAATTTAATCTCGGAAAATGAGACAAGTCGTTCTTAGCTGCTCAGCAAATATTAAGTTTTAGCTCAACCCTGGTCTAAGACCTTAAAATCACGAATACGACGCTACAAATATCAACAAACGGTAAATTAGAGATCAGCTTTAGAAAGTGATCAACTGTTCTACAGCAATTTAAACACGTTTATATATATATATATATATATATATATATATATATATATATATATAATTTTGTTTTTTCATTCTGTTACTGTTCTCGATTCAAAATTACGAGGTCGTCGCCCAAAGCCCTCATGTAGCTGAATAGTGCGACGTTAATATTCACTCACTACATTTAGTTATCTGTGGTTTTTTATGTATTAAAACATTACTAAATTATTCAAAAAATAATGAAAACATTCAAGAGAAGAATTCAATATATTGCCAATAATACTATATAATTACAACATTTCTTTTTAAAAAAACACTCGTTGACAATAGTTTGCTAAGCAGGTTACATAAATGTGACTTTAACGATAGAACTGATATTTAGATACTTTTAACCTAAGTTATATTGATTGTGTAAATTAGGCATCTAATAGGAAAAAATGTGGATTTTTTATACATATAATATAGTGTAAACTCTGTAGCCTTCAAGCATAATTTTTTAAAAATTATTTTGCCAATGCGTAAATAATAATACGAAGTATATGATATTTTTAAAATAAATAGCAGCTCCAATGAATAAATTTTCTGCATCACTTAAATTTTTAAATTACGAGAATTTTTAGAAAACGTATGTATTTTTGTAAAATGTAAATTTTGTAAAATGATTAGTTATAACCAGCAATAAAAAGGAATTCAGAATTTTTATGAAGCACATGCAGAAGAATACCGTTCTTTGAGATCTGCCTCGTTTTTCCCAGTGGCCTTAATTTGTTTAACAGAGCTCTCTAATTATAAACCTCACTCTGATAAAGTTCAGATAATCAAGTCCCCCTTACATAATTTTGGAAAAGTGCAATGTAAGCTCATTATTGAGAAGCTAACAAAGAAAAGTCTTTGTACGCACAGATTATATTTTCTTTCTTTGTCCCAATGTTTTAAATCCAAATGATTGATTAGATATGAAAATGTGTGAATGTGACAGAACTATTAGCACATTCTTTTTTTTGAAATTTTTATTTTAAAAAGTTATAAAATATGAGTCTTAAAATTACCTTTTTTTATTTATTTTTATTTATTTTAAAATAAATTTTCATTTTAATTGTAGAGAGAGAAGAGTAGCGCAGTTCTCTCTCATTATTCTATCTCTTTTTATCCACCCCCACCCCCACCCCAAATTTTTGTGAACAGACTATTTTTGTGACCTTAAAATAATGCTTGAATTATTATTTGTGATTAAGAACATTAACTTGAGATAAAAAAACTTCAAAATTTTGCTTTCCATGCAAATTCTTTTTTAAAAAAAGGTACCTAAACAAAACAAGCGCAGCATTCTTTTTAATTTGTCTTATATTTATATCCTAATCAATCTTGTTTGTCAAGTTTACTATAAATTATACATACAGTATCTTATTAAAAAATGGTGAAGTATTTTAAATTTAGAGTGAGCTTTTTTGATATACATCTTTCTATATGTCTATATATAGACATGCACACATACGCACATATAAGCATGTTTATGCATATGTATATATAATCAATTTTGTACTGTTTCAAGACTTGTAAAAAGGAGCGTAGAGAAAACATTATGCAATAAAATAAAGTACCAATTTAATATCTAACATGTTGTAGGCATTGATTTTCTTTAAAAGATGAACTCATAAGAAAACATATTGTTTATTTCTTATTGAACCTTCAAAATCAAGTAAAATACGTAAAAAAAAATCAAAGATAAAATTTAAAAGAAAATTAACGAAATGGTTCAAAATTTGCTGAAAAATTAACTTTTCCCGGAGAGTTATAAACGTGTTTATGTGTATTTCATTTCTGTTCCCCCCAGTTTCAGCAAAAAAATTTAAATAAGTTTCTTTTCGCTTGTGAATTCTCTAGCTGAACCACTTTTTCCACTATAATTGGTGAAAATTTTGAAATGAATTTCTCCTTTCCAGTCAAACGTGATGAATTCTGTACTGAAACGTCAACTCATTGAATTCTGTAGAAAAATATCAAAAGTAATTGCTTATAGATATTGGAATAAATTTTTATCCAATCTCAAGCATTACACAAAGAATTCTTTTCCAAGCAACATTTTGCAATTAATTGCCTATTATTCAATAACTGTTAAACTAATTATGATCCTTTTTCGACAGAGCCCCTCAATGAGATTTTAAAACAAATTAAAATAAGCGTTTTGGTATTTTTGAGGTTTTACATACATTTTCAGCTAAGAAAGAAATAAATCCCAATTTTATTATTAACTTCATTTCCGGGTCTCCAAGGAAAAACATAAAATATACGTATGAATCAAATACAAGATTAATAAAAAAAAAGAAATCAAAGCAGTTAAATTTCAGTTTTTTTTGTAATGAAGTTTTGCTGTTATTGCAACCCCCCGTAGCAACGTAAAACTAAATTTAAATAAAAATATTGCTTAAGTATGGAAAACCTAAGCACAATTTAGGTTTTAAAAGTCCATGCTTCTTTACAAATTATTTTTACGCCTTTATACAATATTATTTGCCTATTTAAAATGTTTAGAATTTAGAAGATAGTTTTGAAGAATTGCTGATTCTCAAGGGAACTATTTATGTGTGTTAAATTTTCTTATTTAAAAACTGACTAAAGGTGAAATGAAAGAAGTGTTGTAATACAGGCTGAAAATAGGAGAAAATTTCCATACCTTAAAAGCCCCGTAATTCTGACTAAATATATCTTTTGGCATTTATATGTCTGAATTTTCTAAAAATTAATAACTTCTTGGAGGGAAAATAGTTTTTGAATTTCATAATATCGAAACATTTTATTGCTTTTATATTTTACTTACTTGAAGATTATTTTATTCTTATCTTTTTTTTAAACATGCTATATTTTCGTTTGAAGCTTATTCTAAGTATTTCAATTTTTTGTATTGATTCTGATACTGGTGTGATTCATTGATTATTTATTGCTGTTAAGTTTTGAAGTTACGCTAAGGGTGACGGACCTCGTAATTTTGACGAGGACCAGGTGACAAGAACGACACCTGAGATTACTCCCCAATCTCCCACTCCACGAAAACTCCAACTACTATAGTTATGTACTATTTTTTCTTTGATGTGGGATTAGTTTAGTTTTATCTGAGTGTTTGAGGGAGTGAATATTAACGTCACCCTGTGTTCAGCTACACAAGGGCTTTTGGCAACGAACCTAACAATTTTGAACCATGGCCTAGTGACAAGGACAACACCTGAGCTGGCACCACTCTCTCCTAACTACCACACCGTACCGATGGGAGGGTGTTTGAGCTAATGGCATATTTAACGTGCATCGCTCCCCTGCACAGCTGTTCTTTAGTAATACTAGGCTCGAACTCGTGACAAGTCAACCACGATCCGATACCTTGATTACTAGGCTATCGAGGGCCACTTTCTTAATGTAGAAAAATCAGTTCTACTTTTTTGGATCATATAGCCATCACTTAAACCTAAGTAGGTATGTAACAAACACGATATAACAATTATAAAATATAATAACTAACACGCCCTCCGTAGATAAGAAATAAATTATTTAAAATGAATTCATGTGGCTAAGCGTTGATTCCGCGTGATGCGTCCGAACATATACATTTGTTCAACAGGAAGCAGGGAGGGAATAATCGAGTTCTGTAGCACTGAAACAAGATACTAATTGACGATATTTTAAAATCTTGTAATTCAGGGTTCACATAAGTCGGGTATTACTGTATAAAGATAATAAAATGAGGCTTGGATGATGAATATTTGAACAAAAGATATGACTTTCTAAATTAAATGTTTAAGTTATATTATCGGTATTTTATTAATAACAGTTTTATTATTAGTCTACGCCTTAGACAGGGATGGGCAAAATTTTTTGATCACTGGACAAAAAACGGGTAAAAAAGTTTGGCGGGCAAGAAAAATTTTAAATCAATATACAAGTATCACAATTTAAATATGTTAATGAGATGAAAGAAATTATCATAACTACCACACCGATGGGGGGACCTTTGAGCTCTCAACAGATTTAACGTGCATCCCACCCCTACACGGTTTGTCTTCAGTGGTACTGGGCTCGAACCCGTGACACGCCATCCACGAATCCGTTGCCTTGACCACTAAGCTACCACAGTCTCTAGTTTCGTGTGAAACTAATGGGTGTTTCCTTTGTTTTTTAAGTATGAAGATACAGTTCTGTATTAAGGTTAAAAACATCACTTGTATTCAAGACATTACATTTTAAAGTCTATGTGATTTAGAAATAATTTAACTGCTTGTAATGCATTTGTGTATTGCATTCCATAGTTTGATCTTAGTCTTCGCACGCCTATATTACTTCTCACAAATATGGATAAAAAAATTTCGAAGTCAAACAAATTTCAATAGATGTCTTAAATCTAAGGCAAAGTCAGAATGAAAAATGTCAGTGTGTTCTGTGAAATGATTAAAATTAAAGTGTTCTTTTGAAAATTTCAATTCAAAATTCTTATACACACTTCTTAAGAGAATCATATCTGTTTAAAAAATAATAAATTTATAATAATAGAACTATTTTTTTATAATTACCTCATAATTTTTTTTACAATAACTTAAAGATATTATTGCATCATTTTACACTCCATCATTAAAAAGGGGGGAAAGTATATATCAGGTTTTTTTTTATTTATAGCATTATTAAATTAGGTTAAGCTTGTGTGTGTGTGTGTATCAAATTTGTACCAAAGCACAAAATATGCTTAAATTGCTTATTGATACAATCTGAAATCCTAATAAATCTTTCCTAATAAATTTGATTAAAATAAGTAATCTTCCTTTAGTGGGTGCCATGTAAAAATGCACAAGATAGAGCATATTAATACTATTAAAGTTTTTGCATTTCTGGAGGAAACTAATATGCTATAGAAAGTAATTTTTAAAGCTAAAAAGTTTTTAGTACGCCTTTTAATTTTACTGCAAATAGCTATGTATTGAAGAAATAATTTTATTCCCGAGAAAAATAGGGAAATGATTTATAGCTATTAAAGTTATTTCATACGTTCAAACTTCTGAGCTGTATTTGTTGTTTACCATCAATATTCGAAAGTTTTCTTCCCACCAAATAAGGAAACCTAATTGTAAGGAAAGAGCTTTGAAATTTAAGTTCAAATATTTGAAGGTGAATAAATGAAGTGGCGGAAAGTAAATATAAGTAAAATCTAGAGAAAAAAGTGTCATGCTGCTTTTTGAATTTCTTTTTTTATTTCATTATACTATTTTAAATTATAATAGCTTGTAAACATAATGCTGAAATATGTTTCAAGTTTAACTATTTGAATAAATTAATGAATATAGCTGTTAAATTATATATAATTCAAATATTACATTATTTTCTCTACTCTTAAATATGCCAAAATTTAAGAGATTATATCTCGGATTCATTAAAATGTATTTATAAGAAATATAGATTTCTAGTGAAGAGCATACATTTCTAGCTATTTTTTCTAGCAAATATTTATAGTGTCATTAGCATTTTCTAGCAAATATTTATAGTGTCATTAGCATTTTCTAGCAAATATTTATAGTGTCATTAGCAATGTAAAGAAATAATGATAATAATTTATACGATGCATTATATGGAACTTAATTTGTCATCTGACAGAATTAGATGCATTTTCCTTTCTTTTACTCGTATAAGTGTTTTATGCAATTCTCATGGATGTCAGTAAATCCCTATTATTTTAAACAATGTGAAATATAATTTATCCTGCTTCTGTAGAGAGAGAGAGAGAGAGAGAGAGAGATTATTCACATGATTGACTGCTTTGATATTCTAAGTATTATTTAATATTTTTGAACAAGTGAGAAATTTGAGCATAAAATTCCTTATTAAAGGATATATTTTTCAGATGCTAATATATAAATAATTCTTTATTATATAACTTTTAACAGGTTTTCTAAAAAGCTTGATATTTTTGATATGTCATTTAATATGTTAACTCTTAACATAAACTTATTTTTATTCTCAATGCCTTTTAATGTTTTAGTGTGTTGTTTTTTTGTTCCATGTTATTGGTATTTTTTTTAATGTGTTCTTTTTTTAATTCTTCAATTGTATTTTTGATGTAATTTTGTCAGCCATGCCGTTCGTTTTTCTGTCATGCACTCTGAAACTGAAGTTTCTTTTTATGTAGTTAACATTCCCTTTAAATAAATAAATAAATTATATTTTTTGGCCTGATGAATGTTTTCTGTTTTTTTTATCTAATCGCTCTCTTAATACTTTGATTAGGTAATGTCTGATTTTATTGAACATTTGTGTAATAACATTTTCAGTATGATGTTAGCGTATCTAACTTTTCTTGTTACACTTAAATATCACTAATGGTGGATCTTATTTCACATGCTCTTTTGTTATTCTTATTATTCTGTTCCATACTTTTCGACATAATCTGAAAATTGTTCTTATTTTCATTGGTGAGAATAAAAAAGAAACAAACACATTAATACGAACGAATTAGTGTAGTTGTAAGATTCCCCTGGAAGCACGGAATGTGTGCAGATTTTTGTTGTGTGCTTTCTTGGCTCCTGTTGTATCTTCATAAAAGTTTGAAATAATCCGTTACTTTCTGGTAGTGTTGACTGTAGTGAAATCTGGTTGGATATATATTTAAATTATAACAATTATGAAATGCGTCTAGCAAACATCATTAATGTATTTTTACACGCGGAAGAGATATCGCAAAATTGAAAGAAGTTTGACAGATGAAGGATGTTAACAAAAAATTCAAACTATCCCCACACTGGTGGAAAATACAGGTACTTAGGCTGAATAATGTATCGCAAGTTATTAACATATTGCAAATAGCTCTATTCAGACATTTGCAGCAACCAGCATCAAATACCGTAATGTATGTTGCATGTATCTCATTTATATGAAAAAGGAACAACTTCATATTGCAATAGTACAAAACGGATCAAACCTGGAGGGAGAATGACTGGGAAATTGCTACGTTTTATAGTGAGAATTGATTAAATATATAACCTGAATGAAGATATGTCAAATGTTCAGTCAAGAAAGACAGTGAGTATCTTTTACAAAAACCTTCGTGAAAGGTACCTATATGTTTCTTATAATGCAATAATATCGGATTATAATGATGAATGGCTGCATGTAACAACATGCTTTGGCAGATAAGACTATGCATAGTGACGGATTAAAGGGCTAAAGCAGCGTTTCTCAAACTATGGAGCGTGGCCCTCTTGAGGGGCTCAATAACCCTACAAGGGGGTGTGAGCATACAGAAAAAATTAAAGATTTAAAAAATAATTAATTTACTGGAATGAATTAAAACAAAATACTTTCAGACATAATAAAAATGCACTTTTACTCTGATATAATTTATATATATCATGTGGCGATATTACGTCATCAAAAATAAAAACTTTTTCGATACCTAATTAGCTATCTTTGATCCTATAACCTAATTAAAAAAACTTTTATTTGATTTGCTGTAATCCCATGATGAGATATTTTTTATTACATGTTCTTTTTAAACCTAAAATACTACTCTTTCAGAGGAAAAACAAAACCCAGACACAGAATCGAAAAAATTCAGGAAGATAAAAAAAAATTCATCATAAATTTGCTCAACATCTGTTTGAACTTCTAAGTTATTACCCTCTCTTAGATGTTTATTTCTCATTAGGGAAGTCGTAAATAATGTATTTCTGTGTGGGTAGAGGCTCCATGTAAAAGAGTTTTAGGATATTTGGAAAACACGGAGAGCACTTGGAAGGATTACTTGGACAAGATTTATTTTTATTAGTACTCTCAAACATATAAAGCAAAATGAAAAACGTTTTACACAATTTTTTTAGCAGTAACATCCATATCATTATATTGAATACACTTTTGACCCGGAAGTGCTCGCGCGGGGCACACAGATCACGCAATCGTTAATTCTGGCAAAACTGTTTATTTGTTACAAAAGAGAAGTTGAAAAGTCCTTGAAAGTAGGTATGTACACTTTCTCTTAGTTAAATTATTCACTGGAATCACGATTTGTATTGTGTGTAATAAAGATAATAAAAAAAGGATTGGGTTGACTCAATCACTCCGCGATCAGGTATGTGCCTACTTCCGGGATAAAATATTTTGAAGTCTACTCGAGATAAAATGTTAAAAATAACACAATTATTCTCTTCATCGGAATTTTATATTATTTTTTAATATTTTACATTAATTCTAAATGCTTCTTCAGTGAGGCTTAAATTTACAGTTCGCTTAAACTAATTATAATATGAGCATTCATTTTTAAATATAATTTTACATTTTCGTAAATATTGTTGCGTATTTGGATTTACTCTCCTGACAATTCAGCTATTATATCAAAAATGTTTTAGTTTTTTTTAAAAAAAAATGAGCTCATGCGTACAGCGGGTACTTCAAACAGTACACTTTTCATGTATCAGTGCCGCACAAGGTATTTTATAACTAATTTATTAATGCTAAATTAAGAACAAGATTAATAAATATTAGTGACTTTCATGGGCTTGTCTTGCAGAGGAAAGTTTTTCAAAGAAAGGTTTACTTTTAGGAATTGACACAGTACTTTTTCTATATTTGGCTGAGATCTATATTTTGTCTTGAAAGCAGCCACCGCATTTTGCAACCTGTTCCAATTTAAAAATTGGAGAAAGAAAAATAAAAAATATATATATAAAATTTAATGTATTTATCTTATAAATTTGTACGGTTTATAGTTAATATCATGTTGTAGCTTTATGGTGTCAAAGTGAATTATTATTGCATTCAATGCATTATTATTGCATGAGGGGGATGCGATAAAAATTATGATTGAAAAAGTGGGTCGCCAGTATTGAAAGTTTGAGAAGCACTGGACTAACATGATTCTCTTATATATTTATTTATCCAACGCTCGTGCTATGTTTCTTGATCATTCACACTGAGCCTCCCAGTACCAATTGATGACGTCTCAGTTGGGTGTTCATCGAGTCCAGTGCTTTGGAGCGGGTGGTCACCGTCAATTCTGGAGTGACTGCAGAAGCTGTAAGGCAACATTAGCATCCAGGCCAAGGCAGTAGAGATATACTCCCAAAAATACATGTTCGATGGTTAGGTGAATGTAGGCAACAGCCTCTGCTCGGCCCAGGTACCTCGGGATTGGACCCACAGGGGCCATTGTTTCTCAACGCTTTCCAATGCTCTTGGTATTTCGGGTCACGGCAACAGCTTTGTCAATATATGTGGAGATGATACTCTTTGCCTTCTGGTGAGTATGAAGACTTTTGGTTGAAAGACTCAGCTCCCTACTTGTCTTTTTGGTCGGCTCTCTCGTTGTCGGGGATTGCAAGATGACTTTAGATTCACTGTAAAGCCACAGTACAGCCTTATGAAATTAGCTCCGTAATTTTAGTCCGTCACTCAATTGTGTTAAGGCAGTCAGTTGGCGTATAACTGCTTAAGGCTGAAATTGCAGCTTGGCAGTCGATGAAGAAGACCACTTTTGCAGAACTAGGTTAGTAGCTAATAATTCCTCGTAGCTTCACAGACACCCGAGACCACACCATCATAATTGGCTTCGTGTTTTCCCCGGGACAAGTGACATGAGGCTCTGGAATATCATTTCTGTTAGTTGACGACATGATGCGTAATAGCACAGGCCCTCTATCTAATATTCCTTACACAAAAAGGAATTTCAGTATCTTGTTTGTTTGATGTACTCCCATGAAATATGATTCAAATGACTTGTGGTGACGTCTCTCAGCTTGACACTAACTTCAAAGAAACAAAGACATACCCAAATTCATACAGTTAAAACGAATGCAGAAACTTGTATTAGTAGCTTCAGAACGTTGCTAACACAATACTTTAATGTGTGTGGAATGGTATAGTCATATATCGTTATTAACGTGTGTTTTAAATGTGTTGTGATGCAATTTCGCGTAATCTATATCATTGCGTATTCCTATCAATCTGTACATGTTCTAACAACAAAATAACTTCTGTATTTTTTTCCAAAATATACCTGTAAAGCATATATAGCATCTAGGGATCTATCTCTTAATTTTTTTTTCAAAAAAATCGCTTATTCAAATTAAACAAATTCTGGTTTTCACGCTACATGGATATTTTGGTCTCCATGCTTAGAATCTGCACATAGGTATGCATATGTGTGTGTGTGCGTTGCAGAAACAATTTGACTCATTATTAATTTTGATTTTAACGCTACATATTTTTCTTTAAAACGTAATTACGAATGTCATTACACCAGTCTTATTTCACTTCCCGTTTTAAAGAATTAAATCCAGCTTAAACGTACTGTTAATTGACTAATATTTTAAAAACTATTTTACTTAAAAAACATGGGTGGGGGGAGGGGGATACTCCCAGTCCACCGAATGACGTACTCCTCCATTTTATAAACTGTACAAATAGTCATGCTCATTACTCAAATTGTAAACTGTAATATACTTGTATTACGTAGTCCCAATTTTCAACTAATATCTTTTTTAAAAATTTCTACCTTTCGTGCAATTTCTTCATCTGCTCTTCTTTACCTCAAAATTAATTCTGGGGGCTTCTCTTCAATTAAATTTAACTTTTTACGACTAATTTTTACTAACTGTAACTTATGTATTAATAACTTTATTACAGCACTCTATATGAAAAAACTTTTTTTATATTTACAGAGAGAAAAATAAAAGTGTTGCAGGCAACGTTATATATATAACCACATTCTACAAAAGTTTTCTCAATCTACAAAACGTACTGGATAAGCACGCAAATGCATCGATATGATCTCTCCTTCACAGCTGCGAATTCGGCTGTGTTACCGCCTTTGGCGCGCGGATAAATTTCGAGAACAGTGCAAAAAAGGTATCACGCCAAGCAGCTGGCGATTCTGCACACGAGTCTTTAAAAAAAGGGCACAATTTGATTCCCTTTTTTTCTTTCTTTATCATGAAGGATTGATGCTAGAATAGGATTTGAGGAAAGTCCTAATTTTTGACATGAAAAACTTTTACTAACTGGTGCCATGGAAATGTGTTTTTCAAAAAAAGTAAACTTGTGTTAAAACCTAATCACGCAGTTTAAGTGCAAGGTTTGCTAATTTGTCCTCATATATAAATAAATTTATTACAAAATCAAGAAAAATATATTGTTCATGTAAAGAGAAATATGATTACTTTTTTTGCTGCTTATTAAATAAATATTTAAGCACAAAGAAACAAAATAATTACTAAACATATTTCACCAAAATCCTCATTCCTCTTCATCATTTACGTCTTTGACTTATTTCAAATTTTAATTTAAAAAGCATTGTGAGAGTTATTTTAGCACTTTCTATTACGATTCCCATTCACATGAATTTTAACAAAAAAAATCAAGCCGCAATTTTTTTTCTGACTATTCTTCGAAACATTTCCAAACTCAAAATTCATCTTTTCTGATATGGCTTGTTGATTTGGAACACTTCGAAAAGATTGCTATATTGGCAATTTGTTTTTTTATTTCAGTTTTGATGGGTTTCTCGCGTGCAAAAATGAAACCATCCAATAATTTTCGAAATGACTCAAAGAGAAAAAAAAACGTTATTTCATAAAGTTATCCACGATAAAATATTCAGTGAGTGAGAAAAAGATCAGTTGTGTTGTTTCTAGATTTTTCCAATCAACACATTTCTCTGTCTTTACTAAGCACAATATGACATTTTTTTGTGAATTAGACAAAAAAAAACCTTATATTATCGGGTTGGAGGGAAAGTTCTGTCGTATTTTAAGGAAATCATTTGAATTCATTTATAAGAATATGTGTTTAATATTAATCAATTATATATGCTCCGTTATTTGGTGCAAATTGGTGCCATCTTTCAGGTAACCCGTTAATTCCCGTTTTGAAGAAGTCCTTGGAGTTAAAATAGCCAACAACTGCCTTAGAAACACTTTCAAAAGACTTGAATTTTTCCTGTTAGATAACTGCGTAGAGATCTGAACAAGTAATAATCAGATGGTGCAATGTCAGGTGACTACGGTGGGTGACCAAAGACTTCCCATCCTAACGCATTTAGTTTTTTTTGTGTCTCCATTGCAGTGTGCGGACGAGTATTATCGTGGTGAAACCCTATTCCTTCTCTGGACGCTAATGCTGGCCTTTTTTGTTTGATAACTGCGTTCACTTTATTCAGCTGATTACAGTACAGATACGCGTTGATGGTTTTTCCCTGTTTCAGCCACTCGTAGTACACTGGACCTTCCCTGTCCCACCACAAACAAGTAGTACTCTTTGTTGACGGATACTTGGTTTTGGAACTGTTCCTGATAATGTTCCTGGTTTGCAGTATTATTTTTTTCTCTTAATATTCTCGTAAATAATCCACTTTTCATCTCCAGTAATCAGCTTGTCGAAAAACGGTTCCATATTGTATCTAATCAGATGTGATGAACACATTCTTACACGATCAGATAAATTCTTTTCTGTTAATTCATGTGGAACCCAAACACTTTGCTTTTAACACAAACCCAAGAGATTTAATTTAATATCCAACAGTTGTATGATGAATGCAAAACTCTTCTGCAATTTTTCGGCTTATTAAATGTGGATTATTTTCCAACATGGATCGCAAAACATCATTATTTATCTTGGATGGTCGTCCAGATGGATCACTTTCTAGGAGGCTCAAATCCCCGTCATGAAATTTGCTAAACCATCTTTTCTTGACAAGTACGAACATTTACAATATATTTTCCAAATACCGCACATAAATTTTTACATGCAACTGATGCGTTGCTTCCTTTTTGGAATTCATACAAAATGCAGTGTCGTAAATGCACTTTATCTACTGACATGTTTTTCACTTTAAATATCACAAGTAAAAGATGAACGGTAAAAAAGGACTCCTTTTATATAATACAGCAGCTAAAAAAAAAAAAAAAAAAATCCGAATGATTCACTAGCCAGATGTATTTTTTTTATTTACAAGAAAAATCACCTGCCTATTTAAAATACGACAGAACTTTCCCTCTAACCCAATACATTTTATTTAAGTTTAAATTAAAGACTGAAATTTAAATTCTTACGCAGTTAATATATTTGTAATTTCTTAAGTGTTTTTTAATATGAAATTCATCTCTGAGGTAAAAATTTAAAGCATTTTCAAATTTAATAGAATTTTAAGCATATTTTTAATGAAATATAATCTATTACTAACTATATTATACTAGCAACTAGTATACTAGTTGGGTGTGACACTGAGTGTTTTATGACGTCATATGAATATACAGTTAGTTTTTTTTAAGTCTCCCTTTTAAGCTTTCATATGTATCGAAAGAATTCTTAAAGCAATTCCCACTTAATTTGAAAACGATATGAACTTTTGGTAAAATTAATTTCGAAACACTTTCAATTCCCCTTTTGGGGTCAATTTCTTTAAAACCCGTTCTCAGCTCATCTATCATCCTTCATCAGTGGCTCAAAAGCCCAGGGTGGGCTTTGACCTTCTCAAGAAGCCTTTTCCATGCTGGACTTCTTCCTGCTAGTGCTCTCCATAATTCTTAGTTCTCAAAACTAGAAGATCTTTTTCTAGGCCATCAATCCATTTAAAATTTAGTCTTCTCTTTCTTCGTGTGTAAATTGGTTGGGTAATGAAGACTTTTTTAGCGGTGCTGTCTTCGTCCATTCAGACAACGTGACCTGCCCATTTAATTCGTTGTATTTTGATGAAGTTCATAACGTCAGATTCTTTATATGATTGATAGAACTCCAAATTTGATCTTCTCCACGTTCCATTCTCCTGACTTTCTCCAAAAATAAATCTTAAAATCTTCCTTTCATAGATACTTATCGTGTTCTCATCTGCTCGAGACATGGACCAAGTTTCACATGTATAAGTTGATACTGATCTTAAAAGACTTTTATACAATATAGCCTTTTTTTTTTCTTTCTGTGGAATAAATTCGATTTCATATATTTTCGTATTCCATTAAGACATATTTTAGCTATAGTAATTCTGTTTTGGATTTTAGTAGTACAATCGTTTCTACTGTTAATTTCTGAACCTAAATAAGTGAAACTGTCAACAACTTCAAAATTATACTCTTCAGTTTTGAAGTTGGAATTGTTGAAACATGATTTAGTGCAAGGCATGAAATTGGTCTAATTCTCATTGAATTTCAGTCCCATCCTGAGGGGCTCCTCATTTAGAGATAAGATAGTTTGTCTTAGTGCGATGGGAGTACAAAGCTCACTTACATTCAACAAAAATAGCATGCTTAGTAAATTTTAAGTTGGTAAGTCTAACTGTACAAAAACGAGAACATTTTATGTATGCCCTTTTAACTTTTATCTTTCGCTTGAACATGTGGCTATATGTTTTTATATTACGTTTTCCCCTAATGATAATGAACTATATTTAAACTTGGTATTTGAATAATTCCCTCACTCGTATTTTGACTCTTAGAGCGAAGCCTACTCTCAAATACTTTTCTGGTGTTAATAAACGATTATTGGAATAAAAAGCCAAACTTTTGAATTGCCATGACTACATAATCCCCTACTGCCTGCTAAAATGAATACTTTCTCAGCGGTATATTTCATATATATATATATATATATATATATATATATATATATATATATATATATATATATATATATATATATACATACATACTAACTTTTATCAAATCTCTTCGCTGGGTAATTCATGATGTTGATTATGTATATTTATTACAAGTTATTCAGATCTAAATTCTAGCATTAAGCTTTTGATTCTACTGAAAAACATTATTGAACATTAGCCGGCTGGGGGGCGTGGTTGGTTTGTCTCTGTCCTTCTACATCTAAGGTTGCGGGTTCGACATCGACCCAAGTCGGTGTATTTTCATGATGCAGAAAATTGACAGCGGCCACGTCGTATGATTATACGGCTTTTAAATGATCCCTAGAGTGTCTTTTTGGCTTGGATTCTCTCGGAAAAAGTAAATCCTAGTACAGGTTCGTATCGTCAAAGCTCAGATGCATCCCTTTAGGAAGAAAACTGAGCGTCAAAATTACCTTCGGCGATTGGTTTCCACCTTTAGGGTGTCGCACTAAAAGAAACGAAAGATAACAGCTTTCGGAAAATGTACTAGGTCTGCAATGGTTAATCACAAATCCACAGAGACCATTAGAAATAAAAAAAGCATTATTACAGCCTCGTATCTTGATTTAAAAAGACATGATTTAAATTTGTGTAAAAGAAAATAAATTTATATTTTACATCCCCAAAAACGGCCTCTATTTCGAATTGATTTTCACAATATACACTTTCGAAGAGTCTCTGCTTAATAAAAGAAACACGGTTACCATATTTCAGGTGAACCACAGTTCAAAAATTGGATTTTTTAAATCTGTAACATCCCATTACATTTCCCGTAAATTCCTTTGAGAATCGATTTCCTTAAATGCCGTTCTTATCGAATCTCTACTCAACCACACACAAAAAAGAATTATGTTTTCTTTATGTAATGTATTTTGATCTAATATTTGAATGTGTTTAAACAATGCCCCCCAAAAAAATCTTTTAGGAGTCGATTTCCGTGAAACTCGTTCTCAGCCGATCTGCACTAAGCAAAAGTAAAAATGCCAACTAAATATTAAACCTGTAAGTCTAATAGTTCCCGAGATTTAATGGTGAGTGAATCGCTTTACTCTTATATATATATATATATATATATATATAGTCTTATTCTCTACAAACAATTGATAAACATCCAACAATCACATTCGAAAAACACATAGACGGTAGGAAATTCACACAATGAAGGATATATGAGCAGCCGATATTGAAAATTATAAAATGGATTCTGACTTAGGACAGCTAATATATAAAATAATTTATGTAAAAATGGGATTGAACATGTTTTTTGGCCAGCCAACCTTCCCCCTTTATGTAAATAATATTGAGCAAAAACCTATTGAAAGTAATGAATAGGAATATCTAAATCCATTACAAGATAGAGGTAACTTACCTAAAAATTGCACTTAAAAATGTAGAGCCCGCGTTAAATCTGAGTGCAATAAATAAGTTATTGCCAGATTCTGGACACTAATGCAGATTCAAAGCATGTGAATGACTGAAATGTATCACTTAACAATAGTATAAAAATAATAGAAATACAAATTAATAAGATAGTTACAAATTACCATAACTTTAGTGGCACTAGAGTATATATGAATTAAATAATAATTAGTAATTTTATCTAATATTAGAATAGGGAGGTAACTATAACTATGAAATATGTAAATTTATGGCAAGAAACTATTATTAATCTAAGAATTTTTAATCCTTACTATTTTGAATAGCTTTATTCATATTACTATTTATAAGTTTAATTTGGGTGTTTCTGATTTAAGCAATATTTAGTAAAATGTTTATAGTTATTTATTATTTCTGATTTTTTTGATTATATATATATATATATAAATATATATATATCCTACGTACAGAACATATTTTTATGCTTGAAAAAATGCTTTTACTTTAACTTTATGTCAATTTTTGGTAAATAAAATTGAATTTATTGAAAATAAATAAGAAGTAATTATTTGTTATTTTGTGCGTGTGTGTGTGTGTATTTAAATACTTTCAAACTAAATTGTTCGCTTGTAAGAATTTTTTTACCTTTAAGTATGTATTACATCTTCTTACCATTTTATTAAAGCAAATTCATAAGTCGAAATTTTTACATGGAAGAAATAAATATCTCAAAGTCAATATAAGTATCTCAATCTCAATCAATTTATAGAATTTGATTAGTTAATAGAATCTTTAATAAAACAGGATTACTCATAAAGTTCAAGGATTTCAAAAGTATGTCGCACTCACACATTTGACATATTCAGAAACAAAAAAAAGGCCTTTAAATTTAATTAAATAAATTCCTAAGCTTCTAAGCTTGGCATATGTGGAATAAAGATAAAACTTGTCTTAGGGTAAATATAAAATGCAAACTACACTTGAACCAAAAATGATGGGGAGAATACTGTGATTGGAAAAAGCAAAATAAATAAATAAGTGACTTCATAACTGGTATAAACTTTTTGTCTCTGTAGTAATGTGCTTTTATTTACTGTCTCTCTTTGATGTCATAATATTAGTTTATCATTTAACCATAATCTTTCCAAGTTAACAAATTAAATAAAAACATATCCTTTTCTCTTTCTATCTTTTAATTCCTTTTCGTATTACTAAATGTCACAAAAATTAGTTCATTCTTTAAAATTTGTATTCGGATTTAAACACTGAATGATTCTCTTGACAACTAACCACCTTTTCATTAATAATAAATTCGGATAATTTAGCTTGTATAGTTTCTAAAGGTCCCATTCAGTACTCTAAATAGAGAAGAAAAGGCTTCTCTTGAACTACCTTCTGTGTAATCTATAAATAAAAATTCATATTAATTCTCTTACAATTTTTATTATTATTTTTAATGAATGTTGTTTATAGAGAAAGCTTAGTTTTAAAAATACTGTATATATCTACTATATTTGGATCATAAACATTTTTTAACTGATTAACGAGAGAGAAGGTACTTGATTTTAAGTTTTTCAGGCATCAAATTAAGTGTTTTTATAATCAAGTATTTAATTAGTTGTCAAAATGAGCAGCCGACGGTAATAGATACAATCAAGCTAATCACTATTAAAGATGGTGAGAAGTATGAAATAGAATTATTAAGCTAAGTTGGTGAGCAAATAGAATATAGAAAATGTAAAATCGTTATATATGTAATAGTAACTTCTTGTCATATACAAATAAATTGGCTGATTAAAATCAAGGCAAATGGCAACAATATAATGTAACTCAACAACGTCATAATAATAGTGTGAATTTATGTAAAATTTCTGGTCACGTTTTTAGGAAAGCCTGGTAGTACTCTTGCAAACTATTGAGCTGGTGTGTAGATATTGGTCATATGAAATTTAAACCAGGAGAAAAAAAATCGGCAGTATTTTTTTTTCTTTTTCTTATTTTCATTGTAAAGGGCTACAATTTTTTCAGTAATAATAGAAGAAGGTTGCTATTTATAAGTTGATAAAGATCAGAAGGAAGATTTTGTAAATTGAATCATCTATCTCTACTTTCATTGCATGTATACTCATTTTGTGACAAATCTGTGCGGAATATTTCCACTAATATTCTTAGACGTCTTTTTGGGGATTATAAATTCGCGAATATTTCCAATCAACTCTGAGAAGTGAACGGGATATGCAAAGTAGATAGGGTATTTAAATAGAGCGTTGTAAGCTAGCAAAGATGAAGGCTATTGTGCCAGCAGCAGCAGAGACAACCTTTAGAAGATTCAATTGGATTACGATAGTGAAAAGTTACTGCTAGTATTCTACGAAGTAATCTTAAAAGGTAATGTACCACTGAAGATATCGAAGTATTACCGGGTGATATACTATAGCTTATTATAGCTTAAAATAAGCGTTAGTTTAATAAAATTAGTTTAAGTTAATGAAAGCTAATAATTCGAGTTGCGTGTATTTCTCAGACCTCCTATATTTCGGTAGACCTTATTGATCTTGTACGTAGTTATTGATTAATTTCATATTTCGTAATTTAATTTAATTTAATTAATTTTTTTTGACGTAACATAAAAATATTATATGTCATTAGAGTTTCTAACATTTGAATCAATTGAATAAATATAAGTTATTATTATACAAATGGCTCTTATTGTTTATTTGCCTCAAATTAATCTTGGTGTCCAGGGTGGAACCCTAGGGTTTCCCACAATTTTTACAGATTTTAGTAAAACTAGCAAGACATACTTTTTCCAATTTGTTGCTCGCTGAGGATTAATATTCTCAAACCAAGCTCTTTCACCATTTAATTAGTTAAATATTCAAAACTGCACACATATTCGGGCATAAAATCCAGGCTAAATATATTTTAAGAATTTTATTTTAGGGAATTGGGAATTGTTACAATAGAGTTTAACCTTTAAGCAGCCGTTTTGATTTTAAATAATGGTAAAGCATTCCACTACTTTTCTTTGAAGGACTGAGCGCCCAGTGATTTTATAACATATATAACGATGTTGATAATTACTATTTTTATGGACGTGCGATGAAATGATAAAAAATATCTATTTTACCTTGTGCTTGTTGTTTCATATATGCACAGTTACTGCTTTCATTATATTTTAAATGATTTTACAATAAAAACGAAATTTTACAGAGAAAAAAAAAAGGAAGCTTTTACCTATATATTTCTTTGCATTGATTTTCATTATTCTGATATTGTTATTTACTTTAAAGATATTTCATCATCGAATATGTTATACCGTATTATTTTACAATGCACTTTAAGTATCTTCATATTAAAATATTTTCAAAAAATTTACATATTTTTCTATTTTTTTAAATTTATAGTTTTCTTATTAACATCACATTTAGGAAGAATCTCTAGTTTTATTAGTGACTGACTTCGTAATTCTAATTAACACACAAGTGACAAAGAAAAACTTGAAATGTCACCCAACTTTCTAAACTTATACCAGATGCCAAAGGTAGCCTAGTGGTCAAGCTAACGAACTCGTGGCTAGCGTGCCATTAAATCGTAGCCTAGTACCACTGCAGACCTGCCGTGTAAGGGAGTGATGCACGTTAAATTTGTTGAGAGCTTCCGTTGGTGGGGTGTGGTAGTTAGAGAAGGGGTTACCAGCACAGGTATCGTCCTCGTCACTTGAACATGGTCCAAATTACGAGGTCCATCACCAAAGGCCCTGAAGTAGCTGAACAGTGTGACATTAATATCCACTCACTCACTCACCAGATGCCAATGTGATGACTTTGAATTTCCACAAATTTCACATGAGTCCTGTCCAATCTGTTCCAATTTAAAAATTAGAAAGTGAAACTATCATACTTATCCTATTAATTAAAAATAACTTACTTAAAAGAAATATTACTTAAAAGTAACATACTAGTATACAAATTTTAATATTTATCTTGATAATTTATATATATATATATATATATACATATATATATATATATACATACATATATATATATATTTATATATACATATATATACATATCTATATACATATATGTATATATATACATATATATATATACATATATATACATATATATACATATATATATATACATATATATACATATATATACATATATATACATATATATATATATATATGTAAGGATAATTAAATTAGATTAAAAATTATATTCCCTATCTAGCACTTGACTCATCTTTCTCAGTTCACATTTTCATGTATCCAACTAATCACCCATTTATTTCTTCCGAACATATGGCCTAGCCAATAAACATGCCTAATTCTAGAACGTTATATTTAATAGCCCTTTGTGTCAGCATTAACTTTCAAGTACACTCATAAAATCCGCGATACTTACCCACGTAAAGCACACGGTTGGGTTCTTTTTTCTCTCTCCTCTCAGCGTCAGAACTTGTACAGATTTCAACAAATGAAGATCCTTTTTAAAACTAAGTGTGATTCTGGCTTAAAAACATGACAGAATTAAAGCCGGCAGGATTTACCTACTAATGGAGTTGGAAAAATTTAACTTAAATCAGTTCTTAAAGTTGAAGCATTTAAAAACACAGAGCGTAAAGTATGCCAGCTATCGAGATAAGTGCTGTAAATAACGATTGCGGGACTCCCTCACACGATGTTCCTCTCTACGCTGAGTGGAAAAAACTTTCCGATGGCGAAGAAGAAGAAGAAAAAGGCGCCGCCCTCTCTCTTCAGCATTCTAAGAATGCAAAAATGTATGACAATACCATGGATTTGGTCAACGTTGAATCCAATTTTGAAGTACCAACATCGGAAAAAATTACTAAATCAAATCAATGGACAACAAAATGTGGATTACTGTGGACGAAAACTATCTGCCAGTAAAAAATAAAAGTCAGTGAAATAAATAGTTTTCGTTTTCGTAACACTCAAGTGACTCACTTTTGCTTAAAAAGACTGTTCAAAGATGTGTAATATAATATAATATTTAACTTTTCTAGGATATTTTCGTGTTAATATTGAGAAAGCAGAAGTAATTGAGAAAGCAGAGAGTATGTGTTTTATTGTTCAAAATTTTGAGAAATTTTAATGTACTTCTCATAATTGTATTTTAAAATATCGAATGAGTTAACATTTATGATAGATATTGGTGTTTTAAAATTAAAAGATATAAGTTTAGTTATTAGAGAAATGACTCTAATGTACTAATACTAATGATATTGATTTTGATGAGAAAAAAAATTACGTCATGGGGCATTCTTTTTTCTCCACTGAATTTTATTGTCTTGTTAATTATTTTATTCAGCAGTTCCCTTATTGTGTTTCATTTAATTTTTTTCATTTTAAAATTGTGCATTTTGATATACCGGCCTTATATCAAGATTCACTATTTCACGAAAATTTTCCTTATTTTTAAACTTAAAATTAATTTAATAACTTGAAGCTCATTTTTGGATATTATACAGTGGATAGAAGAGAATTCAATAACTATAAATTTTTGTATATGTCTTGAAACATTAACGCTGGTATTCTCAATCGCGGGTTATTGAAAAGAAAACTCGTGGATTGGGTAACCCCCGTTTCACGATAACTCCCGGGTAATTCCCGTTTCTTATTCTCTAACTGATGATTACCAGATCCGTGAGTTAAGCGTTCGCAAGATGTTAAACTCGTTGTGAATGGACACTGATAATCACGTGGTATATTGTTTACTTGTAGCATGTTGTATCTTGGCACAAGATGTTTGATTCACAGCCATTATTTTTTCTTCTCATGGCTACTTCGTCAAATAAAAATAACTTTTCTCTGGTGGAATCTTATTGAAAAATACAAGATGTTTATTAATTGCAAGGTAACCAGTGCAATGTACAATAAGAAAAAAGAAAAAGCATGGGATTGCTTGACTACTGATTTCAATGCAGCCAGCCTTTCGAAACGAAGTCGACAGCAACTGCAAAATAAATTTCTAAATATGCAAAATAAATCACAAAAAGAAGGAGCTTTAAAATGTTTTAACTTTCAAAACTGGTGGAGGAACCGAAAAGTTACTGACCACATCGTTAGATGAACTGCTGGCCGCTATGGCTACCCTCATTGAACCATTGCCGTGTAGATACGAGCAGCGACGATTATGATACTGCTGCTTCATCAAGAACTCAGGGTAAGTGTACATGGAATTTTTGTTTTGTTTTTATTTAGCTTTTAATTTAAATTTTCCGTATTATTCTGAATAGATTTTTCTGATAGTGATTTGTGTTTTATTACATAAAAGAACTCTAACATGAATCACATTATGAAATGTTCCGTAAAAGAATCAATATATAATTAAAAAAACTTTCTTTTCAAAATACACTTTTAAAATATATGTTAATTTTTCTGTGATCCAGGAATGCTAATAACATGGCCTTAAAAAGAGTTATAAATTCAGTTTGTTTGATTTGATTTATAATTAATGGTGCATCTTAAAGCAATGTGAGGTTTATTTGCAATGGACCTCATCATTTGAACCTCTGTCAAATATCAAGGACAGCACACCTGCATTAGTAACTCATTCTAAATTGCCACAGCACATCAACCTGAGGACTTTTAACGATGACAGATTTCAGGTTTTCAGAGGCACCAAACTCGCTGGCTATGAATTTGTGACCACAACCACTCGTCTACTGTGCTCACAAATATTAAATTAGAATTATGTAAAAAAAAATGACTCACGTTGTGCGTAAAATGTATGTGTATTTTTCATAAAACGAATAAAGATGACATGCACATATATGAGAGAAGGTGTAAATTATTACACCTAACTAAAAAAGAATTAACTTCCAGAATTATGGATTTATGTATTAAAGTAATTAGCATTGCTTAATGTGTACAATGTATCAAACTTGAAAATGTCCTGGGATTTCTCATTAAATTATAAACTGTGCATAATCCCCTTTATAGTATGAATACTTATGTATAATGAAGGATTTACAGAAAAGTAAAGTTATTCAGTAAAAGCAGGCAATAACTTACAAAATTTCTTTTGGATGAATATGATTTATTTTAGTGGAATAATTTGTAGTGTGGTAAAAAATTAATGCATTAAAAACGGTAGTGGCATATTAATTTAATATTAAAGTAACAATACTAATGTATGCATTTTAAATTATACTAAATAATAGAATTTATGTAATTTTTCTAAATTCTATCATTTATCGCAGCAGAAACTAATTGAAGAAACATCTGACTTCTCATTTTTTCTTGTGGAAAAGTCTCTAATTTTTGAAGAAAATGAACTTTATTGTCATTTAAATAGTCAGATTTCATTTTATCACTGTTTAATATTATAACTGAAATTCATTCTATTGTTTGCTTGATTTTTAAAAGTATGAAGATGTCGTATTTTATAATGAATCTTAACTTCACTAAAACTTATTATACCTATTTTCAAAATGTACAAAATACGTTCGCAAGTTTTCAGAATATAATTTCAATTACTTAAAAAAATATATATTTATTATTTTTATTTTAATTTACTTACTATTAGTTATTATAATAACTAATTAAATAGGAGGGTTTTTTTTTGTAAAGTGAAATGTTAAAAAATGTCAATTAGAATAGTTAGTTTTGAATTTTTTCTGCTACCAAAATATTCTTTTCTGAAAAATTGTAAATATTGTGTACATGTAAAAATTGTTTTCTGTTCTATATTACAAAATATTGATAAATGTATGTGCATGTGTGTATAGTGTTTTGTGACAAATAAAATCAGAGTAATACCAATAGTATAATTATTTTTGTTAGATGGAAATGGAAAATATTCAGTAACATGTTTTTTTTAGATAAATATGACTTAATGGGGTCTAAAATTCAATTAACAAATTTATTCTTTACAAAAAAACAGGATTTTGATTCTCAGATTTTATATAAATCATGAATTAAGATTAATCATTAGACATTAGAAATTATTTAATTCAATGATTATATACATAATAAACATTATATTTTAACCTACCAAAGGGTTGCTGGAAAATTTTAAATCAAAAAGAAAAATAGATTAGGAAATAAACACTTAAATACAATCAAAATATAAATTGAAACTTTAAAATAATGCGAGTTTTGAATTCTAATTGTATAACATTAAATCATAACATCAAACGTAATTTTTAGCTGAATCATTAAAAAAAAATGTATTGAATTGCTAACGTTGTCCCTATGTTAAGGAATGAAAACGGGCCTTCTTTCAATACTTTCCAATGTTTCTATATCCTCAAGCAGAAAAAAATCGAAACGGTCGTCCATATTTTTTTACAAATCCACGAGTTACCCTACGAAATCGGTGGGTTACCTTTAGATGAATAATCCATGGATTTGGCGCTATCCGCATTTGAGAATAATCATGTTTCACCTATCTGCGAGACCTCCGGTTCGGGGATAACTCCAGGTTAACTCGTGATCGAGAATACGACCGTTAGAGAACAAACGTGTTTAGTTTGATATGTATACCTCTTAATAATGTTTTCTTATTAGTATCCCTGCACAAATTTCTCAGAGAGATGTGTTCAAAATTAAGTAGTGGGATACAGTTTATATAATTGAATGTGTAATGTAAGAGAAAATCAAGAATTTTGTCTATGAAACGTATACTTAGAAAATTACGGAGAGATTCAAAATATTGTATGCGATATAGTTAAGTTACAGCAGTGTTTTTCAAACTGTGGGGCGCAAGCATATTGAAAATAAAAGGTTTAAAAAATAATTTTTTGGAATTAAGTAAAACAAAATGCTTTCTGACAAAATAAAAATACACATTTACACTGATATAATTTATATATATCATCTGGTTTTTCACTTTCAAAAGATTCCACTTCAAACGCATCATCTCTTTGTTCTTCAAACTTACTAGTATGTTTAACTCCGTCTCTTTTTCTTTTAGGAAAGTTGTAAATAATATTTTTCTGTTGCATGTTTTCCCTATGTGAATGAATTTTATGATATATGGATAATCCTATTGAGCACTTTGAAGGATTATTTGGCCAAGATGTAAGTTTATGAGTATTCTGAAACATATAATGCATAATGAAAAACGTTTTACATAATTATTTTTTTAGAACTGACATCGATGTTTTTGTATCGAATACACTTTTTACATTGGAGCTGTCGCATGAGGCGCTGAATCACTTTAGGCTTACGAAATTGTTAATTCTGGTAAAACTGTTGATTCGTTAACAGTGACCTTGACAGTATCCTCCTATTAGACAGTCTTAATGGGAACTAGAATGAATTTGTCACATGTATGTCTTTTTTGGAGAATGGTAAACGTTTTTTTACAATCAAGGTAATTGTTTTGATCGAGTTCCTGCACGACCACTTTTAATCAAAAATATTTTCTATGAATATGCTATACATTCCCTTATGATTAACTTTGTGGTTTTGATTACTGTGTTGTACGACTTATTACGGTTTATAAATGCGAATGAGTAGCAAATAAAAAAAATGCACATCTGTGATCTTTAGTGAAGGAAGTTGAAACTGATCAAGCAATTGAAGAACCAGAAATAATTCATAATTATCGTGATAACAAAAGTAAATATGAGAAAAGTGATATACATGAAACGTTTGAGTTGAATTGAAGTTTAAAAATGCTGCCTAAAGAACTTTGTCAAGAAAACTATGAAGCCATAAATGTAACACTTCGCGTTGTCAAAAAGACACAAGCAAGAATAGGTACAACGTGCCATTTGTAGATCATCAAAGAACAACAAAATTACAATAACGTGAGCAAAATGTGACAGTTTTGCTGGCAAATAACGTTCTTATATTGTATGTGAAAAGTGTCAAAATGTGACAGTTTTGCTGGCAAAATAACGTTCTTATACTGTAGGGATTTTTATCGTGTATAAAAATAATTATAAAAAAGTGTCTTTATGTGATTTATGTTCTTTTTAAAAATAACACAATTATTCTTCATTGTCACGCACCTTTGGAACAGTTTCTTTTAACTCTTGATTTGAAGATCGCTTTTTTTATTAGATTTTTCTCAAATCAAGAGATCAAACAGCTAAAAATTAAAACTGTAGTGGAATTGATGTGAAACAGTTAAAACAAAATGGTAAAAAAAAAAAAAAGTATATTTACTTGTTAATTAAATTATTTTTCATTTTTGGAATCCAGAAAAAAAGCATCCTGTATTTTTTTGAATATGAGAGTAAAAAAACGCGCTATAGTAAAAAAGAGCAAAGGCCCTAATTTTTATTAAAACATACGATGATTATATTTAATAAATAAAACCGATCTTTCTCTATTCAGTTATATTTTTAATTTAAAATAGCATAAAAAAGACTTATTTTAATTAAAATCATATAAAACACCGCGCGACGTATTAAATAAAAATTCCTTTTCTTTTGTGATGTGTCAATAATTTTTAATTTTAATGAAAAATGCGGACAGTACTTCTGTTAAATTTCTTATCTTTCTGTTTCTTTTATTATAAGGAAAAAATGTCACACATTTTGTGAAAAAAGTTTTCTTTCGTATTCAAATGAAACCGAAAAATAAAATAAAAACAAATTATTCTTCATTACACAAATATTTCCTGGTAAAAGTTTTGTGGTGTGCGGTTGTGAAAGAATGTTTTTGTACGTGTAGACTATTTTTGAAAATTTAAATATCACTGAAGCTTTTAACTGCAAATGAGCCTATTTTAATGTGTGCTTATATAAAACACTTTACAATTATGGGTTTATAATATCAAACTATTCGCAAAATGGCTTAATTCAAATTGTAAAGAAACTGAAATATAAATATATCTTACTGCAGTCAAAAATATTTCACAATATGTAAGTATCCTATTCCTCCACTTATTTCAGTACATTTTAAAAACTGTAGCTGAATGCAATTTTTTATATTTATAAACGAGGCATAACAGCTCACAGTCGTTTTCTTTATCATTTTTAAATATACTACTATGAAACGTATATGGATTGTAAGATCAGTTGTAAAATCCTAAAGCTTTTAAAGAGCTAAAAACATGTAATTTTAGATTGATCAAATTTTAATATAATACACAAATATACATGTTATTAAGCAAATACATTTGAAAATATTTCCTTCTGAAATAAACGTAATTGAAAGAAAAATGTTTAATTGCAAATGAGTAGAAATACATTTTATCTAAGGTTCCCCAAAGTTAATCTCTTCTCAGTGGCACAACAATCCAGGGCTATTATCATAAATAATGTTTTATTTTTTTACTCAATAATAATGAAAGGCAGAGTCGACCTTGCGCAAAAACGGTGTGGAAGCCCTTCACTACCACTCTATTCTTAAAAATAAAATTTAATGTTAGAATGTATCCCTAATGTGAGGGAGTCCAAACTGCACAACGTATGAATTATGAACATTCACAAGTTGCATTAAAATTTATAGTTTAATAAATTTTACAAAAGATGTATTTCGGCTGCAAATTAATTTTAAAAGGAATACAAAAAAGTTTCTATCTAAAGTAGGGTACCTTACATATTGTCAAAAACAACAATGTGAAGCCAATTCTTCCATTTATTTTTGCATTTGTAATTTATATATACATAATTTTTTCCTGTGAACTTTAAAAGCAGAGCGGCAACAAAACCGCGGTTCTCTCTCTGTTTTCAAATGATAGTAAGTGAAAATGCTTTTTTTGTTTGTCAAGATATTTTATAGAACTGCATTTTTTTCATGACATATTTTCTATCTTGAAGTCTGAATTTAAAATTACATTTCTTGACATTCGCATCAATATTAATTTTTATTAGTATATGAATGTGTCTTCAAACGATTACATGATACTATTAGCATATTATTTTAACCATTTAATTAATATTAAGTATAACACATAACGCAGACAAATTTTCAACTTTAAAATAAATATTTCGAAAACTAAGATATATCTTTTCATTTCTATGGTTTCTCAGTTTTGCTTCTATGTAAGAATTTATTGTAATTCTATATTCATCAATTTTTTTAGTATATTTTTTGCTCTTAGATGTTTTCAACTGAATTGTAAAATCTTCGGATACCAAAGAAGCTATATATAAAATTTGAAATTTTTATTATACTCAAACAATTGCTAAAACTTTGGTAAATTTCAAGTGCGCGATGCATTTTTTTCGAAATTTCAAATGGAATTTCTAACATAAAATTTCTTTTTACGGTCGAGATTTCAACAAATATCCAAAATTAATTCAAAAAAGATAAATGTTGAGGTATTTTGTATAAATAGATATTTTTGAACAAAATGTTTTTGTCTTTGATTTTTATGTTTATTTTATGCCTACTGTAAATGTTTCCGTATATTTTGATTAATTTATTCAAACATTCTATAGAAAAATTGTGAAAATCTTCATTCATGTTTTCTTTGATGTAAACTGAAGTTCAAGCACCAAATATTATTCGGTGTATTTTAAAATATGTAACTAGACTTAAACTTCCCTGAACCTTTGGGTTTTGAATTTGTAATAAATCTTAATTAGTTTTTTTTTTTTCGTTATTATTTTTGTCAAAGTGTAAGAAAATGTTTCAAATGAAGTTTGAATTTATTCATTTTTAGTGGTTGAAAATTGAAAAGGTTTCAAATTTTAAAGAGTTTGGTGTTTTATTAATTTTTTCGGTATCTTATAATAAAATAATCATGTTTCAAAAAAAATAAGAAAATGCAGCGAAAGAATATTTAAAATAATTTGTCTAACTATATAAAATAGCAGATTGCACTGACACGCCCCAACTTGTTACAGTTTCAAATTAATATGAAACCAAAAGGGAATCATATTTTACTGCGTTGGGACTTTTCAAAGCTAAATAATTCCTGATTTAATATTGTCCCAGGGTCAAAAACACGGGGTTTCCTGGGAGCCATAAAACTTCCACGTGTTTTCCACTGTCCCCAATCTTTCAAGATGTTTGTAAAGGATTTCAGAAAAAGTGCGGCTAATCCGCTTTTGAAAACGTTTCAGTGCAGTCATTTTCAAAGCATTTTACACACGGAGTTTTCTCCGGTTAACATTTCTGTGATGTTCGTTTTAAACTTTATAATAGTAGCATTCATTTAAAAATCATTTTATATTGTTGTATACATTGTTGTGCACACTCTCCTACATAATTAAGCTATTATATCAATAACGTTTTTTTTAATAATAATCGCAAAACGGGTACTTCAGCCAGTGTACTTATAAATGTATCAGTACTACACAACGTATTTTTTATAACTAATTTATTAATACTAAATTAAAACAAGTTTATTATTATTAGTGACTTCCATTTGTCTTGCAGAGCAAAGGTTTTCAAATGAAGTTGAAATTGATTCAATATATTTAGCTGAATTTCTTCAAATAAAGGTACGATGTTGAAAATGGTAATAGTATACAAAATTCTTTTGTTTTCATTGTAGAAAATTCATCTTCTACTTCTGCCCAAAATTAAAAGATAGTTTTATTACAAAATTGTCTTCTAATTTTGCCACTGGATGTAAAATCTCTGAAAATTTCTTTTTCAGTTGTTGAGAGTTTTTCTGGTGGTATTTTGAAATGGATCTCTAACCCATTCGTAACTTGCTATCAAGTTGTCCTCAGCAAAAAAATATTTTTTTAAATTTGTTGCCATCTCTCTCTCTCTCATAGCTAAATAATATTCAATATTATAAGCAACTTCCACGTGTTTTTCTTCCGTTTTGTAAGTGTTTGCACATTTATCCGCATTTTCAAACATTTCTAGGCTTTTTGCTTTACATTTAGGCTCCATAATTCTAATTTCTACAAAAAGCATTAGTTTTATCACTAGTGTCAAACATTTGCACATTTGATTCTTGAAGTTGAAGATTCAATATATTTAATTTCTCAAATATATCGACTAAGTAGCTCAACATCATCAGAAATAAAACCATCTTTTCTCAGCTTCCAGTAAGGTTTCATTTCTTATAAAACACATTTTAGCGTGATAACCATCTTGCTTCTCAATAAAAAAGCAACAATGAATGCACTGCGCCCATGTCTTTGCAAAATCCAGAAAAGATTCTTGATTTTAGAGAGAGGTCTCATCTTTATGTAAGTTACTACAGTCACAACTATCGTTAGCACAATATTCAGACCAGGATTCATTTCTTTGAAAGTCAGACCTTCTCTGTGGATCATGCAATGTGTCGAGATGCACAGAAGAGATTTTTGTTTCTCAAGTGCTTGTATACTTTTAAATCTTCCTGACATTGTACGAGCCCCATCGGTGTATATTCCAACACAATTTTTCTCCTCTATGTTTGCCTTGTTTATTAAGTTATTTAAAATATCAAATAGTGCTATTGCTGTTGTCTTAAGTTTTATTGGTTTGCAAAAAATAGTTCTACTGCTGACATATCATCCCAAAATCGAACATATACAATACAATGAGCCTCTTTATTGCTATCTGATACCTCGTCAAGTTGAATTGAAAACAATTTATCACGCAACTTACCGAAAAGCTGTTGATATACATCTTCAGCGATATCATCAATTCGACGGGAAACAGTTTCATTTGATAGGTGTATGAACTGCAACTCTTTGGCAAAATTGTCTCCAAACATAGTTTCTACGATCTCAATTGCTGCAGGCAAAATAAGCTCTTCGGCAAGTGTGAAGCTTTTTACATCTGACTATTTTATATGATACTTTGTAAGAAGTAAGTAAAGACTTTTCCTTCACTGACAAAGTTAGAAACAAAAAGAATGTTTTGTACCACTGAAAAAATTAAACTGCCTCTACTTGGATAACCACCGGAACCATTAGAAACTTTGCCTGCCAGATATACTGCAGAATCAAAACATTTCCTATATAACATCAGGAAATACAATTCATGCTTCCAAATGACAATTTGTAGAAATGTACATTTGTGAACACACCTCTGATTTAACAGAAATATCCACATACTCTGTAAAACTAACCCATTGCCCTCAATTAATCCAGAGTGGAACCATTTAAAATTAATCTTCAAACTTGAAGTCTCCACTATGAAGACAATGTAAATACATTTAGGTTCATAGCATAAGGACAAGAATAAGCTGTAATAACTACAAGTATTTTCTTTAAAAATTACAAATGATATCAGTTAAGGAAAGTTTTGTGTAAATATATTTATGCATTTTTTTATATAAAAAAATCATACCTACAATACACATGTTTAAATATAGTGAAGACATGTGTTTTCTCTTTAACCAGACTGAGCCACAGCAACGCGTGGCAGTGTTCAGCTAGTATAAATGTATCAATACTGTATAAAGTATTAGATAATTATTATATCATTAGTAAGTTCAGAAGAAGTTCAATTATTACTAAAGACTTCCATGAGCTTGACTTATACAAAATTTAATACTTATCTTGATAATTTGTGTTGTTTATAATTAAAGTCGTATTGTAGCTTTACGTTACATTATTATTATTGCATTCAATGTATTGCATTATTATTATTACATATTATTGTATTCACATTGTTATTGTATGGAGAGGGCACGATAAAAATTATGATTAAAAATTGGATTGCAATCATTGGAAGTTTGAGAAGCGCTGAATTAATATCTTACCATTATCTGCTTATTTTCAAATGATCTACTCGTAGCGACATCTTTTGGGGTACATTTTCTAGATCTTCTGTCAAAGATCGGCTTAAAGTAGTCATACGATTTTTAATTCATCAAATACATCAGCAGTTGAGCAGTGATCGCTAAAGTTGAACATAAAAATTTTAATAACATTACAATTAATCGAATGGGCAAGTAAAAAAGAGAAAAAAATAGGAATTGAAGTCGATTGACGTAGAAAGTTGTTTGTTATATGTAAAACAGTGCATATATGTATATCAAATACTATTGCGCAGAATATAATTGAATTGTTGGAAAATGGATAATGAATCATCGAATATTTCCCTTATATTCTTGTTTTAATTTAATTAAGTTATTTTAATGATATCTATATACAAGAGAAAGTCAAAAAGTGCAAAGACTTGTGTAATTTCTCTTTCAGAAGTTTGGCAACAGCACTAGTATCCAGCACCAAATGAAGGGTGTACGGCAACATTTCTATACAACATGTCACACGCCTTTCTTTGTAGTCGTTAGAGTGTAGCAGACCGTTCAACATAGCAGATCCTTTGTCAATCTGCAGTAAGAAAGAAATGAAAGCAGTGATTCGCTTTTTGGTTCAACCCTCAAAGACTTGCACATTGTACTCAGTAGTTGATGTAGATAGTCTGCCAGTTGTTTCGTCGAAAACGAGGAAAGAAGAGTGATATGTTGTATAAAAGGGCTGCCGACTACCAATCATTCAACGCTAGATAATGCTGTGTTGCTAAACCTTAAATAAGGGAAATGCAAAAGTCTCGTTACATGTGACTTTCGTGACTTTCCCTCATACTTAATAATGAACTTTACCTCGTAGAGAGCTGTTAATCATTTACGGATGTTACATAAAATTTGCACCAATAGTTTTAAAGAAACATTATTGTAAAATAACATCTTTCAACACAATACCAACTACCTATTTATTTATTTAAAAAAATGTGGTACAACAATTAAAGAGAAACAGTCTGTAAGGACAATAATATACTGAAGTTCTCTAAAATTTTGTTCAGTTTGGATGATAGTTGTTGTTAAGTTTGCAGTGTTTTCGAATTTTGGGCAAATTTTTCGAGAATTTTGTTATTTTTACTTTTAGTGGTGGTGTATCTTGATACAATCATGGTTCTTTGTTTCCATCTGGAAATCTTTTATTACTTGGCCATTTGTATATCGGCCACACTCTTCAAAGGATGTCTTCCTTCTTTTATTGATATTCTGGGATACGTTTCATTTTGCGAAATGATTAAGTTATGCTTTTTGCTCTCCTTTGAAGAAATCAGGAAGCAAAAGGACTTTTACATTTCACAACGTAGAAAACGAAACAGCTCAGTTCCAACGAACAGCTCTGAGGCACTCAAATCACAGCCGAAAAAGAAGAAACCACTTCCTATCGTGCGATCAGTAATAGTACATGAGATCTGCCAGGCTTTAGACCTTGACACTGAGCTTCAAACCACCGTAGAATTTCCAGATTTCCAGTTGCCAAGGAAAATCAAAAGAGAAATCATTCCAATTGTTCAGTCTGAAGATATCTTCAAATTCTGTATTGCTTTGAATTTAAAAGTAGCGTTGGCCAATTCGCCATATGCTTTGAAGTAAAATATATTTTTAAAGAATTAAAAAGGTATCAAGTGATGTTACAAGAGATATATTACCACCACAAACATTTACCTTCACTTTTGTCAAAAAAATAAAAACCATTTTGCGCAAGAATGCACTGCCTTATTGGAAGAGAAAAAAACTTTCTTGAAAAACATTAGATAAAGTATTATATTTTCCAAGCATTTTTCATAGACAGAAATAGTGTGAAGGGCGGTTTATCCAACTTGAAATACAAAATAAAACAGATTACCTAAAAATATTTGAAAAAAAGCATCGGATCAAAAACTATTTCTGAGACGTATATAAGAATTATTAATACCTTAATTCACAAGAAGTTTACTTCAAAACAAGATTTTCAGTTTCGACTTACAACTGATACAGATGTTCCAAAACATGATTTTCTACACATAAAAAGAATTTTGAAGGGTATTTTAGCAAGAATGCTCGAATTTATTAAAAGAAGACTTATGTTTGTTTGAAGTTAAAACCGATGATTTTACTAAATTATTAGGGGCTTCTCCAATAGCATCATATATTTTATAGAAGCTGAAGAGAATTTTTTAAACGGTTTTTTATTTACCATCACCAGCATAAACAGCTTAGAAATCAATAAGAACTGTATAAGTTACATATTAACTGAGTTAGAAAATAATATTTAAGAAAGACTCTCTAAGAGGAGTCATTGTTTCTCTCACACCGCTTAGATGAACAAAGGAGAACGTAAAATAAATGATAAGGTAACTTTAAAGCATGTAGAAGAATATCTGATTTGATCGTTATTTCAAATAAAGATTGAATGTCAATGAGTATTTAAGTGTTGTCACCATAGAAGATATATATCGTGTGAAATTTATGATTTAATTTTTAAAACGAACTGTAGTAGTCTGTAGTTTCGTAAAGCTTTCATTCGCAGACAACAGGTGACATGAAGAGAATGAAAGAGATGGTTTTCTTGCGTCCATTATTATCGAAAATCAATGAAGATGGAGCAAAAGTGGAACCAACATTTAAAAATAATATATATACACAGAAGTTTGATATAATTGAATATTGTGTCAGAACCCTCTTGGTGAACTTAAACATCCTTCATCCTGAATGAATTTCATCTGATCTACATTCTATCTTACATATTTTACCTTGCACACTTTTGACTTGAAGAAACCGAGGGATACTTTATATTTCTGAGATAACAAAAAATTATAATGATGGTCAAAAATGGAAGAATCAGACTTTGAAAAAAAACCAGTTCATTACTAGTCAAACAGGACCAAAAAATTACGTCAGATTTAAACTAAACCCCAATGATTCATTACCGATGGATAATTAAATAAAATGAGTAGACACACAAAGGGCAATAATTACGTAAAGAAGGAAGTAACAGAACATTGGTGGTTCAACAATATGTGTTAAAGATTGTACAGTAAGAAAAATGAAAGAAATGGACAAGTTCTCTTTCATTTAAGAAAGAAGACCTTTTATACCATCTGTTACAGAACTTTAAATTCTTATGAAGAACTATTAATTCAACATACACATTTCAATGATTTTTTTATCAAAATTTTTTGTTTTCGCGAAACATTTTAATCTATATACATATAAATATTATTTCCACGAAGTACTGATTAATTTGATTCTTTATATGCGTTTCCAATAAAATTTGTTTAATATGACACTTTAATGTTAATCTTCTTCTTTCACCACACTTATTACATTAAAATGTAAACGAGAATTTTATTAATCGTTTATTTCCATTGTTATATATATATATATATATATTCTTTCATACATTGATCTTTCACCAATTCTTCGATTTTCACCCCAAATCTCTGAAATTACCTCCAATAAATTTTGAAATATGCATTAGCTTTTTTGAGTTTCAATAAGGATATCATCATTATTGCATATTTTTTTAATATGAATTAAAATTATTTATTCTGTGAATAGATACATCGAGAAATAAAATGAATTATGAAAAATTTAAATTACGTTTAAATATGCATAAGTACGTTGAAATCCATGTTGATGGTACTGCTAACTTTCTTAAAAATAACTACTAAACATTATTTATTGTAATATATTTTAATAATAAAAATGTTTATTCCTGCTATACTTGTAAAATTATGACCTGTAACCATAGCATAACTTACAAAAGTGGGATATTCGCAAGTTCCTAGGATCGCCCCATACGTTTCCTGTTCTAAAAAAAGGGTGGTGAAAATAATTTTTCACTTGGTTTTATTAAGTATAAACAATATATTTTACTCTCTTTTTTATAAGTTTTCAATAGTGAATAACAAAAGGTATCTCGAGTGTATGTTTATACATATAAAAATAGTATACATATACATATACTCTTAATTTAATCAAATAGTAGGTACGTCAGTCCTTTTTTTTATTTGCTCAGTTTGTTAAATTTTGAAGCGCAAACAGCAGATTTTCGATGATTTCTTTTTATTTAATTATGTACAAATCAGTCAAATGCAAAATATTTTGACAATTTCGATTTTATTTACATATTTCTCAATCATATAAGACTAATCAAATATACTTAATTTATTAAGCATTTCTCATTGTTCATTTAATTATATAAACAAAAGAATGATTGAAATAATAAAACGCACTTTAGATATATAAGTAAAAACCAAAAATGAAAAAAAGAGTTTTTAAAAAGGTTCAAAATCCAAACTCCTCAATTTTATACTCCCCTTCCCTATAATATAAGTCAGGGAAGTGTATTAAGTATATCGTTATCGGCCGGTGAACCGCCAAGACATTTTGGGGTGACCGCCTTTACTAAGAACCAAGACGCGCGTACAAAAAGGAACATTTTCATTGAACACCGATGCCAGCTAGACTCGAGAATTGGTCTTTCACTATCGATGCGGCTATGTTTACGTAAGCAAATAATTTGTTAAATGAGTAGACGACAAATGCACCTTCATTGGAAGCGACCGATGATGCTTAAAACGTGAACTCTGTCGTGGTTGCGTAAGAAACAATCACTGTGATGCTAGCGGTAGAAATGAAGTTTTCCTCAAAAAGCCGACTTCCTCCAAAGCATGGCTTTGGCTATAGAGACATCATCCCACACCCCACGATTCCATGGGATTCGGTTCTCAAATTGATGTCATGGAATCGGCAGCGAACAAATGTTAGAAAACACGTCGGTTCCAAAATCATTTTTAGGTATGGCCTCTGCTCAGTGCACTGAACACGTTCTAGTTCTTGCAGTTACGCATAGTTGTTAAATCCCCCAACATGACAATTTTGTGTTACTTGTCTTTTTATCGTAAAAATAGTAATATGTCATATATTTTAAAAGAGGGGTACAATGTCGAAAACACATGAACAAGAATGACCACACCTTCATAACTAGGGAAATAACAACACATTAGAAGTAGCTCGTGCCCTGCAGAAGTCCGCTCACCCCGATATAGGTCATGCTCATAGTGCAGTGCTTTTTAAAGTTTCACTATTCGCGACCCAATATTTCATCATAATTTTCATCGCGGCCCCCTCATACAATAGCAATGTATGGAATTCAATAATATTACACTTTGATGCTAAAACTACGATACAACTTGAACCTCTAAGGCACCACCGGCGTATATAAACGTTTCGCTCAGTTAAAGCTTTAATTTCCTCGGAAGTACATATGCGTCTTTCCGAAGAACAATCTTTTTTTGTGCACTGCTATCCATAAAATTGTTCCGAAGGCTTTGAAATGCAATAAAAGGACCTTAACAATTTTTTCGAAGGATATGCTTATTTCAGATTATTTGCTTCCTTATTCCATCTCCCTAAATACATCACATACGCACACCTGCGTGCAAAACGGTTGGCATTGAGACGTGAATTGCGTAAATTTTAATCGGCAGTTAAGGAATTAATTAAAAACCATACAAATTATGAAGAGAAGTATTGAGTTTTGTATATAATTTTATATATGACAATCCCATGGAGTCAATGGTCATTATTAAACATGTTCTTAAATTAGTATTGTTAAATTAATCATCAAATCTATTGTGTAACACCGATACATTTATAAGTGCAATATATTAGCGTAAATGTGTATTTTATTTTGTATTACGTCAGAATGCATTTTTAGTTTACTTTCAGTAACTAATAATTTTTAAAAAATAATGTTCTGTTTTCGACTTTCAATGTACTCACTTATAGCAGAGCTGTCAAGTCCCTCAAGGGGCGCATAATTTGCTATCATAGTAAGCACTTTATTTTCTTAATTTTCC
>BMAU01000383.1:0-67295 GCA_019973935.1 Trichonephila clavipes | reverse complement strand
CAATTTCAATTATAAATTCTGCGAGCTGCATCTACCGATGCTCGACGTTGGAGGAAGAAATTCAGTCTCGAGACAGTCAATTAAAGTAACTTAGTTTATTCAAAACTACCAAGTGAGAGTGATCACGTGATTGCTTCACCCTTTTTTATACAGAACATAATGACGTCGTCACACAACCTCTTCACGTTACAAAAAACGTGGAGCCATGCAGCCACTCATTCACACAAATCATTTTTTATTCACAACATCATGTAAAAGATCTCTAGTGTCTAGGGTGGATGCCCTCGGTAAAATTGAATCTAGTACAATTTCGCATCGTGAAGAGTTCAGGTGCTTCCCTCTAGGGAAGAAACTGGGCGTCATAATTACTAGCGGCAATTGGTATCCGCCTAATTGGTGCCGCACTCAAAGAGACGCCAACTTCCGGAGAATGTACTAGGTCTGCAATGGTAAAACACCAACCGGCAGCCCATTAGAAATAAAAAATTAAAAAATAATAATAATAAAGAAAAACGATACAAAGAGGTTATCTATAAAAATATACTGTGGCAATCGATACGACACTCCAACATAAAAAAATTGTAAATTCATTACATATGACTCAGATGTAGGAAATAATTACACTAAGTAGACTGTAAACTCGTGAGTTCTTTTCCGACCGTGTTCGAATTGTGACAAGAAAATAATTGCAGACAGGATTTGGTCCCACTGTTTATTCCATACCTTCTATGGGACATTTCTTACAATCAGAATATATTGAGATGTTACAGGATTACGATACATCGTTCAGCCGTGTCTACTTTTCACCCCGGCTTTTTCGTCACCCTCTCTCTCTCTCCCGTTCCGACCTTTTTTTCCTCCGTCGTTGCCAGATCCTTTTTCTATATCGTCTCTCGTTCGACCTGTTGCCGGGTGCGAGGCAGCTGTTCATACACGCCCACCTAAGAGTAAAATTTTGCCCCTTGTGCTGATTTTACCATATCAGACACCAGGAACAGAAAATTCACAAACCGTGACACAGTAAATCCACAAACAGAACACACAATAATTGCAACAGTCAAAAGTCTTGATGATTGTTCTAGTGAAAGTTCCTTAATACAAACACATGAAATAATATGAATAGTTCACCCAATTGAAATAAGTGACTATGTTCCCAGAAAGATCTAAACTGTAATGGTATTGCAAACAGATACATGGAAAACACATTATACAAAAAAACAACACTAAATATATACATTACAGTTTTTTATCTTAATCTAGACAATGTTTATTTCATTAACTCATGAATGAATGCTCAATCAGTTCACTAAATCTATATTAAGTACACAGTAAACTTTCCTACGGCTCTAATTTGCCTTTGGCCAGAATGATTTCCGACCCAACCCATCCTAATACAAAGTTAATTCGCTTTACGATTTTCCAAATTTGCATCAGAAGGTCTATATCGACTATTCGAGATATAACAAACTGCTCTAACATTCTTAAAACCTGAGCCGTTAAATTACATCCATAAGAAGTGTATTCAATCTTAAACCTCACTTTTTAGTCATGCAAATTCCAAACGACATAAAGCATGCGGCATAATTCTTCGTGAGAGAACGACAGAAATACCACTTCCACAAATCCAGTACCGTGACCCACGATGCTGCGCTATTCTTTTCTACAAAACCGTCCCTTTTCGACAAAAGATAAATCTCGGTTCTCGAAAATATGTTTAACAAAACTTCACGGGTTTCCTTTGCACTGAGACTACACAACGGCACAGCCTCGCCCCACCTAGTGCGTTGATCTACCAGACATAAAATATATTTATGTCCCTTTGAGCTGGGCGGATCAATTGGACCTATCAGATCCATATTCGCCACCTCAAATGGCAATTCAGGCCTTGTCACAGGTGTAATGGGTGATCGGTCTTTAATCCTAACCAATCGAGTAAGCTGACATTCTTTACATGACTCACAAAATTTCTTCACATCGGCCCTCAGACCCTCCCAAAAGAAAGAATACTTTATTCGTTCAAGCGTCTTCTTGGGACCCATGTGACTACTGAACACGGAAGTATGCGCTAATTTCAACACCTCCAGTTCTTCTGCACTTCGGAATTACCAGCTGCCCAATACTCTCTCCCGAGTATTTTTATCCCTACGAAATAGATATCCATCTACTTCTGTAGTAGTTTCCTTTTCCTTCCCTTAGCATACTTCCAAACCAATATAAACTCGGCACAACACTCCTGTTCGGAACGAAAACTATCAGCCACCATGATTCCTTTATCCATCTCGGCGGTCACCTCCTCATCCTTAGTACCCAATGTTCCCACTTCATTCCGACATGAGTAATATTCCTTTGAGAATCCTCAATGTGCTCCTGTAGCTTTCTCTGGCAGAATACCCGACGAAACCTCGGTTTCATCTACATTTCTGAGTCAACCCTCAGGTCCTGAGAGCTTTGAGCCAGAATTCTCTTTCACTCTGGGCTCCTCCCAACATATCCAAAACCTCTGGTGGAAGCAACGTCTTCTACCAAAACTTCTGCCAAAGCACATAACACTTGCTGGTGCACCACATTAACCTGGCCACCGGTAGCAAGACCAATTTGAACATATACTAAAGGACATTTAACCGCTGGACCGAAAATACCTTTCAAATAAATCGTGGAAGCTCCTTCAACCGATATTCAGGAACTAAGTCTTTCTTGATAACAGTAATTTCCGTACTAGAATCAATAACGCATGGACTAACTTCCCATCTACACTGATAGATGTTTTCACTAATTTACTTAATTGTCTTCAATAGCCCGTCTAGGAATGACTTTACCTAGCAAAATCAACTCTAGCAGCTACCGTCCCATCTACCAATTCCGTCCCTTCTGTTGACACCTTATTCTCATTAAGTCTTTTTTATTATCTACCTCTTTGTTTTTCGGACAATCCACTTAAAATGTTTATCTGATCCGCAGGTGAAACAAGCGAATTTTTAATTTCAGTTACTTGACCTTTATCAAAGTTTTCCTAGAAGAAAAATTATCCTGACTTTTCTCCCCAAATGGCTGTTTACCCCAACTACCATTAAAACTTCTCTTTCACTATCATTCCATTTAGCTCTCTCAGGTTCATCGTAGGATTTCCCTTTGGAAGCATAAAATGTATCACATTGTTTGCCCAAGTCCCTGGGTTTGTACCATTCTTCCCCTTGGAGCACACCAATATGGGTCGCCGTCTCAGAATCCAACATTTCAAACATTTTTATCTGCTACGATCAGTTGATTAACTGACTCAAAATCATTCGCACTTCTTAACTTACCGTAGTATAACCACATCGATGTTAAACTTGACGCGAACTGAGACAAAGTTTCGTCAGAGTTACGTTTGACGCCTTTCAAAATTTTTCTAAACATATTTTTGGGGTGAGGGTTCATACTCCTTGAGCACCACCTGTTTTAAAGACTCGTAATCTTTTAATTCTTCTTCGCCTAGGTTAACTAATAAGTTTGACACTTTGTCTCTAACATGCATAACAAAACCTTCGGTTTTAACTCGTCATAACCATTTCACTAGCGAAAAAGCCTTTTCAAGACTAGAAAAGAAATATTCCCACCCGTCTGATTTATTGGGTACCTTTACAGTTAAGAGCCTAACCATTTTAACTATTTCATCTAAAGATTTTACACGTGAGGTTTGACCATTATTTTGATTAGCACTCTGATTAGCGATCCTAGATAATTCCATTTCAAGCGTAATTTTTCAATTGATAATTGTTCTTGTCGTTTTAGTTTTTGCCGCTGTTCTGTCTCTAACCTTTCGGCTGTAATAACTTCCAATAACTCTTTTGCCTCTTCCTCCTTGTAATATTTACTAGAGATTATTAAATTCCTTAAAACAATTTTTAGACATAGACGGATCAGGTGACTCATCTAAGTCCCGCGCTAATTGAATTAAGTCAATTTTCTTACTTCTAATGAGAAATGCCATTTTTAATCAAGCTAAACCTAATGCCAAATTACCGTCTGACAAATTTAACTACAAACACTTAAATGACCTAGTACTATATATTTAACAAGCAAGAAAAATTCTACTCGTTTTTCTAAGAGTACTCAAATTCAGAAACACAATACGAAATATGTTTACAATAAAACTTATATGAGACACAGTTATTTGTTACTAATCAAAACCTTTTTCAAAATTAAAAAAAAACACAATTAACAACATACTTTAGCTACATTACCATAGAATTATTTCTCAAATCATAAATCTACTCTTGTTTCTTTTTTTTAATTAAAAGAATCTTATGCAGGAAACAAAAAAAACCAATATACATATACATCCTAAATTACGAGCAAAAGGAAATAACCTCAGATTGCATTAAAATATCAACTAACTGACAAATTGCAAAACTTTTTTGCTTAAAATGAAAAAACAATCATTTAATATTAAAAAAAAACATGCCACATTCTGAGTCATAAATAACCTACAAAATCTCTTATTTACAACCTTTTAACAGGAAGTCTACTTGAAATACATATACATTTTTTAATGGATATTTTTTACCCACTCAAACATACATTTTTCGCAACCATTATTTCAAGATAAATTAATCTAATTCTTTTTTTTTTTTTTTTTTTTAAATTCTGCAAACTGAATTGTTATGCAAAACACTTTCTATACCAGATTTTAATTTTTTGAGACAACTTCAAAAAACAGTAAAGAATGATGATAAAAAAAAGAAATTATAGTTTAACACTAGAACTCTAAATACCATATTTTACAACATTTAAAATGATACCCTATCATTTCCAGGTAAAATAAGTACACAATTTTCTTATTTCATCTACACAATAATCCAACAACATAGAATATTGCAATAAACCAATGAAATTTTCTTTTTCAGATATATCTGCTTTTTTTCTATTTTATTTTTAAAAAAACAAATTAAATATGACTGCATCCCATTACTTTTAAATATTCACACAATATTTTAACTTAGGGGAACAATAGCCACCTACCTCGACATGAAAGCTGTTTCAGTACTTGAACACTTTTCAGATCACGGCTCCATTCATCAGAAAATGAAGAAAAATACGACATCTGTTCGTTCATATCCCAACTCGGCAGGTGATAGTAAAACTCCATATGAAGAAGGTCTTGTTTTTTTCACTTGAAACTGCTGCAGGGCATTTCCCGGGATGCACGTGGTCATCAACTTGAAGATACCCTGCAGGGTTCTATTTCCTTGTTAAAAATTTCCTTTCAAACCGAATGTCCACTAGAACCTTGTTAACAATTATGTAGTACGAACACCGATCAATTTGGAATATATTATTCCTTTAACTTCTGCTCCATTGCACCCCACTCCTGACACCAGTGTAAACTCGTGAGTTCTTTTCCGACCGTGTTCGAATTGTGACAAGAAAATAATTGCAGACAGGATTTGGTCCCACTGTTTATTCCATACCTTCTATGGGACATTTCTTAAAATCAAGAATATATTGAGATGTTACAGGATTACGATACATCGTTCAGCCGTGTCTACTTTTCACCCCCGGCTTTTTTTCGTCACCCTCTCTCTTCTCTCCCGTTCCGACCTTTTTTTTTTCCTCCGTCGTTGCCAGATCCTTTTTCTATATCGTCTCTCGTTCGACCTGTTGCCAGGTGCAGGCAGCTGTTCCTTACATAGGCAGTTTGATATTTCAGTAAAAATTGTTAGAACTGTACATTCTTTTGTTTTTAACCCATATATGACTAACAAACATATACATGGAGGGAAAAAGAAAAGGTTAAAAATTTCAATTTCAGAAGAAATCTTTTCATTGCATTCTTTAATGTATAAATAAATTTATTTACCGTACTCACAGAATTCATTGGTTTCAAAATCTTGTTTTTATAATTCAATCATTTTCACAGCGAATTGCATTAAAAGTCATAATTTTTCAAATAATCGAAACAACTCTTTTATCTTTTTCGGTTCAATGGAAATCGGCAAGGGCTCTGTTACTTGCAACACAGTTACAGATATCTAAAATAACACACGTGAGATAAAAAAGTCATGAGACGACACAAAGATAAAGTAAAATTATCGTTAGATACATGATTCATGAAGTCAACGAGTTAGGGGAGGAGAAAATAGCTCATGATAGCGGCCTTCAAACTTTGTGTCGACTCGCAAAAACCCTTGAAACTATAAAGTATTTCTTCAAAACCTCATCCGAGCGCGACGCTGAGTAGAATACGCAATAAATGCGTTCAACGCGAAAACGCTTAGGACGAAATATCGGTTCACTCGAAATAATACACCGAATAACTACTATGCATTTTCATGCATTTTTTTAAACATGAAACGAAAATCTCTCTCACGCAACACGAAAATATTTCCCTTCTAGAAATGAACATAATACGGAAAACATCCCCTTGGACTGTATTACCGGACTGTCCTACTGTACTATCGAAAGAATTCGTTTGCAGTCGATGTTAATGTGTAAAAGCCCTAATTATGGCAGACAGAGACATCTCAGTAATTATTGATGCAGATTCCGACGATGAAAATGAATAATGCCGCTCCTGTTGTCACGTCATCCGAAATGAGGAACATCATGAAAAGTATGCGCAGTTATAATTAGACCCACATTCCAATGATGAAATGAATAACAAAATGGACGACATTAAACAATTTGTTGACAATCTGATGCTGAAAAGACAACGCAAAGAAAATATCAGACAATTTTCCAAAACTCAATTATTGTTTTGTTTCTCGAAAAACTTGAAAATTTTGCTTTAATTTCATTAAGTTTTATGCATGTTTTAGTTTCATTGATATCTCATTAAATATATGCATAGGTACATGTTAATGCAAATAAAATGTACTTCTGTTGAATATATGTTTTATCGCAATATCTCGTTTAACACGAATTTCTTTTAAGAGGAAAAAATACTTCAGTCCCTTCAGTTTCGTGTTAAGCGATTTTTACTGTAACTTAAAATAATATTTAAAGTAGATCAGCATTTTACTTTAAAAATTATTATATATACCGTTCACTTAAAATAAGTAGTCAAATCATTTTCTAAGGTCTTCATTAACATACAAAAACATAAGACACTTAAATTTTGACAAACTATTTTTTCCGCTAAAATACTCATCATGAAACCCGTGCTGCCATATATCTTGGAAGAGTGGATTTCAAAGAATATTCCTGCTAATTATTGGTAGAATATTCCTTCTAAGTTGGTGTGGTGTGGTAGTTAGGATGCCAGCTCAGATGTCGTCCACGTGTTGCCAAAAGCCCTCGTGTAGCTGAACAGTGCAACATTAATATTCACTCACTCTCACACTCCAAGAAATACAGAACAATAGTTATTGCGTTTTTAAGAGTAAAAATAACTATATCTGCCTGTTCAATTAAAATTATAGCGTTATAATTAACTACTAACCACAAATAAATTTTGAAAATTTGTCCAAATGATGCAGTGTGAAAGAGAAAGCTTATTTACTTTAAGTATCAGAACTGATAAAAGCATTTTTTTGGAAAAAAATCAATTTCTTACTACCAAATGTGCATAATAAGATGTTATATATAAAAAAACATCAAAATAGAGATTTTAGTTTGATTTTGAAATAAAAAAAAGGCATTATATCAGAGGAATTAATTAGAAGCGAGCACCTTGCGTAGCCAAAACAAAAAAGGTTTTTCACAAACAAAAGATAGATATATGCAGACGTGGGTTTTTTTTTGCAGCGCATGCCAGAATTGCTAGCAGAAGACAGAATTTTTTCCTACTTACTTGACGAATATCGTTATATTTTTGACACTTTTCCCAAATCTTTATAAATTATAGCCTATGCTATAAATTATAGCCTATGTGCTATTCTGATGTATAAGCTATATTACTGTAAAGTTACATTAAAATCCATTCAGTAGTTTTTGCGTGAAAGACTCTATAACAAAGATTTTCACAAACTTTCACATTTATAATATATATTAGATTTTACCGGGAATTAATTTAGAAGACACATTAAAGCATGCCACAATTGCCGACAAAGTTTAAATAGGAAAAGTATACCAAATTTATCAAAATATAATGGTTTTGTAGACCCAGAAGTTCCAGCACATCTTTCTACTTGGGATTTGGTATCCGAAAGACTCATTTCACTACGAACACATTTGAGACAAGTACGAGGTCAGTTTGGATTATTAGGGCAAATAATCAATGTTCCAACGTCGCCAAAGAAGTTTCACTTCTATCGCGTGGCGCTCCACGCACCATTTTTAATTTTTTTTTTTACCATTAAAAACATGCAGCCCACAATTTAATGTAAAATAGAACTCGCGACCCATAATACCAAATGAGTTTGACATGCCTGTCTCATACAGGATTCTAAATATTACCCGATGCACGCACTCTGACAAGTTAACAAATTCCTGAACAATGACGTAAATGTTATCAAGCAACTGTGCTTCCAATGATAACGAAACTGGAGAATTCTTTTTATCATTTATGTAACACTGATATATTTCGTAGAACTAACTACCGAATATTTAACGAATAAATTATCCTCTTAACGTTAGTTCATCGTGATAAAAATCTAACTAGTTAGTTAGGTATCACTATTACTTTAGCTTTGATAAATGTATACTATGTTTTAAAAAATTCACTCTCCGTGTTTTTCCATTTTAACTGCTCTGTTGAGAACTATACATTTCTTAAATTTCAGTATTATTATTAATTCTTCCCTTAAAGTGTAGATAATATATATACATACATATAACTATTTAAAAATTAGGGAAGCAAGTAAAAAATTTAAGAAAAACCAAGCGAGACAGTTATAAGTACATAAAAGTACAAAAGCAGGAAAACCAAATAGAGAAAAAAAGGACGCAAAAAGGCTTCCACGGGAGCTTCAATTCTTTAAACCAGGGGTACTCAATCTTTTATCTGCTGGACCGCATACATATGTCAGCCATTTCCCGCGGGCCCCAACATGAAGATAAATGGGGGAGGGGGGGAGTGCTTAAAGACCAAGATAACAATGGAAATTTAAAATGTGGAAAATTGATCAAAATATTATAACTCCTTGTTACGTCATCAGCGCACTGTAGCGCCATCTGTAAAAAGTTTTGTAAAAGTAGACATTGTCTAGCTGTACCCCAACAAAAGCGGGTGCACGAATAAAGTAGGCTTAACGTTGCGAAAAGACTGATTTTTTATTCTTTAACCAGTTTTACAGTCCACACAAATATTGACGAAACATTGGTCCTATGAAGCCACAGAAAATGGATAAAAAATCGAAAAATAAAAATAACTCCAACGTAACTACTGAAGAGAAATTGAATCGTTTAAAAGATTCAATCAAAGGAACTTTAACTAGGTTAGAGGCTTTTACCTCGGAGAAGACAGTGTCAAAGGATACTAGTGTCACTGAAATCGAAATTAAACTCAAAAAATTGAGCAATTACAGATAAATCTAGATAAAATAGCTGAGGATTATTGTGAAATAGAAATTTTCGAAAGCTTGGAAATCATTCAGCTGGACATAGAAGATATAAATCAACGGATCGAGACAACAGAGGTAGGTCTCAAACTTTTAATGTATTCTTTGAAAAAATTCTGAAAATGTAAACATTAATTTAAATGACAATGGTAAAAATAGTATCCGCTTACCTCAAATTCCATTGCCAGAATTTTCTGGTGTAATAGCAGAATTTTCTAATTTTAAAAATCAATTTATTAATTTAATAAGTAATAATGAGCAATTGAATGATTCGCAAAAAACTATACTATCTTCGAGCATCTCTAAAAGGAGAAGCAAAGCTCTTAGAGTCGCCTAGCGATAGTTTCGATTCTCTCTTTAAAGCATTAGAAGATCGTTGCGAAAACAAACGGCAGTTGATAGATTCACATGTCCTTGAGATAATTAATTATGAAAAAATTTATAGCAAATCAGCCAAAGAACTGCGCGCTTTAATGGATTGTATCAATAGAAACATTAGAGCACTTAAAGTTTTGAAATATGAGCAGAATGATCTATCAGATATAATTTTAATAAATATAATTCTTCAAAAAATTGACAAAGAATCTAGAAAACAATTCGAACTTTCGTTGAAAACAGCAGATGTTCCAACATTTGATTCTATTAAGAAATTTTTAGAAAAGAGAAGTGCTGTGTTAGAAAACATTACTCGCATTCCTAGTACTAAAATGATCCATAAAAATACTGCAATGTCAACTAAAGCCAAATCGCTGGTAGTTAATAGTAAAAAAATAACTGTTAAACCTTGTATTCTCTGTCGAAATTCTCATCCTCTTTATAAATGTATTGCATTTCAAAATATGTCTGTGGAGTGCAGAAAGAAATTTGTTACCAATAACAAACTTTGTATAAATTGCCTCAGACTTCATTATGGTGCCTGCATGTCTAAATATAAATGCACAGTTAGTGGTTGCAAGGGATTACATAATTCATTGCTTCACGATTCTGCTGAACTTTGCTCTGCAGTTAAAAATCAAACTGTAGGGGAAAGGGGGATAGAGACCATTTCGAATACTACTCGGTTTGAAGGTCAGCCAGAAGTGGCGGTTTTGACTTATGGAAATAAATGTGTTTTATTAAATACATTCATGATTTTCGTTAAAAGTGCTGATGGATATAGAATTAAGTTAAGAGGATTATTAGATAATGCGTCTACGATATGCGTTATGAGAGAAGACATAGCAAGAAAGTTGGGATTTAAATTTAAGTCTGCAAACCAATCTATAACAGGCATTAACGGAATTACGCAATCATCGAAATATTCAGCTAATATTGAAGTTTCAAATCGGGATTATACTTTTGCACGCAATGTACAATTTTCACTTTTACCTAAAATTATCGATGCGATTCCTGTATCGAAATTAAATATATCGGATTTAAATATTCCAGCTTCAATTGAGCTGGCTGATTCTAATTTCCATATGCCAGGTCAAATAGATATATTGATAGGAAGTGAACTATTTTTTGAAATTTTAAATCCAGAACAATATTATTTGCAGGAGGGAAATGTAATTTTACAAAATACAAAATTTGGCTACTTAGTCACTGGTACCCTTCCTCAGTCACAACAACAAGCCAATTGTTGTTTAATAAGTGAACCAAGCTTAGATATAACAGTAAAGAAATTCTTTGAACTGAATCACTTCCAGATGATTCTAAGGAAATAACAAAAGTGAAGAGGAAATTTATTGTGAGGAACATTTTGTTAGTACCTATAAAAGAGATAAAACGGGAAGATTTATAGTTCGGTTACCCATAAAGGAAAATGCAGAAACATTATTAGGATATTCCAAAGAGAATGCGATCAAACGACTAAATGGTATTTGGGAAAAATTAAACAAAAACAATACAATGGGAACTTTGTATAAAGAATTTATGAATGAATATGAACTTTTAGGCCATATGGAGGAGATTAAAAATGAAACATTAGATAAGATTAACTATTACATTCCTCATCATTCTGTATACAAACCAGAGAAGACATCCACTCCATTGAGAGTTGTCTTCGATGCAAGTGCAAAAACAACAAGTGGTTTTTCTCTAAACTCCATTTTACTAAACGGAGGAATTATACAACAAGATCTCTTTTCCATAGTCAGTAGATTTAGAAAACACGAGTACGCGTTTAGTGCAGATATTAAAAAATGTACAGGCAGATACTTGTTGATCCTAATCAAAGGGATTTACAACGAATTATGTGGAAGACTAGTGCAGATGCTCCAGTCAAGACTTACAAGCTAGCTACCGTAACTTATGGGACAGTTTCTGCACCATTTTTAGCTACCAGGACCTTAAGGGCCTTAGCAGATGAAGAAAAAGCGGAATTTCCTGACGCAGCAGATATGATTTGTAATGATAGTTATATGGATGATATTCTTTCTGGAGAGTCTACATTAGAGGGTGCTAAAAACTCCAAACCAGATTATCTCAACTATTACAGAGAGGTTTTGAGCTACACAAATGGGTGTCAAATAGCCCAGAACTGTTGAAAGATTTATCTGCATCTTCCTCTGTGTTTGATAAGGAATTTCAGGATGCTCCAGTGAAAACATTAGGTATGCTATGGGATCCAAAGGTGGATTGTCTCACATACAAAGTAAAGATTAGTGACAAAGTCAACTTCTCAAAAAGAGACGTGCTTTCAGAAATTGCAAGGCTATATGACCCTTTGGGCCTGATAGGACCCATTGTTACGAAGGCTAAGATATTCATCCAAGAACTTTGGAAAATAAAATTAGATTGGAGTGAACAGCTACCACCAGATGCAATGGAAGAGTGGATGAACTTCTACCAAAAATTAGCGAAAGTAAATAACTTCAAAATCCCAAGGTGCATTCTACTTCCTTCAACAATACGGATTGAAATACATGGCTTTTCCGATGCATCAGAACGTGCCTATGCTGCTGTTGTCTACATAAAATGTTTCAACGAATCTGGACAATCCAAAACTAGATTATTATGCAGCAAGTCCAGAGTGGCTCCCTTGAAAACACTCACCATACCGAGGTTAGAACTGTCTGCAGCTTTACTACTATCGAGATTAGTCAAAAAGGTTGTGCCAATTCTACAATTACCTATTAATAAAATTTGGATGTGGACGGACTCAACGATTGCTTTAGCGTGGATAAAGACTGAACCTCATAAACTCAAAACATTTGTCAGCAACAGGGTGGCGGAGATTCAAGCACTTTCAAAGGACTATCATTGGAAACATGTTAGCTCCAAGAACAATCCTGCCGACTTAATTTCTAGAGGCTGCAATGTGGATGAACTTTTAAAGAACGAAATGTGGTTCTCGGGTCCAGATTTACAAACTGATGAATACGAGGACAATCAACTTTTTCCTGATCCTTCCTACAGAGATGAACTAAAATGTGCTGTTACTCTTTTAATGACTGAACGTTCTTTAAATTTTTATGATGAACTCTTTAATGTTACAAATAATTTCATAAAATTAATTAGAATTTTTAGCTTTATTTTTAGGTTCATTAATAACATCAAAGCTAAGGAGTCTTGTAATAAGGAGAAATATCTAACTGCAGATGAAGTAAAGAGGAGTACGGAATTTTTAGCTAAAATAGCACAATTAAGTGAGTTTAAAGCAGAAATCGATGCCTTGAAAAAGGTAAAGGTGTTTCAAAAACAAGTAAGTTAAAGGCTTTAGATCCTTTCTTAGATGAGAATTCTTTACTCAGAGTTGGTGGAAGGCTTTGTAATGCTGATTTACCATTTGAAGCAAAACATCAAATAATTATACCTAGTAAACATAAATTTACTAAATTACTTTTGAGCATATGCATAAGAAGTTTTTTTCATATTGGTGCTCAGGGTTTAGTACATCAAATTAGAATGCAGTTTTGGCCCATTAATGGCAAGGGTATTGCACGACAAACAGTTCATGATTGCATTGCATGCTTTAGACAGAAGCCTACTGGGGTAGATCAATTAATGGGAAATTTACCATCAGAGAGAGTAACTCCAAGTGCACCATTTTTAAACTCTGGGGTAGATTTTTGCGGACCTTTTCAAATAAAATTTAAAAATCAGAGAAAGGGGATATTTTCAAAGGTTTATGTTGCGATTTTTGTATGCTTGGCTACAAAGGCTATTCATTTAGAGGCAGTGACTGATTTAACAACTGAGGCCTTTATTGCAGCTTTGAAGAGGCTATGTGCCCGTAGAGGCCGCATTTCTACATTAATGTCCGATAACGCAACTAATTTTAAAATGCGCAGCTGCAGAATTAAATCGTTTCATAAAATTAATTTGTAACAAAAACGAGACATTAGCAAATTATTTTGCATCAGAAGCTATCCAGTGGAAATTTATCCCACCTCGTTCTCCTAATTTCGGGGGTTTGTGGGAGACAGGGGTAAAATCATTCAAACACCATCTCTATAGAACTTAAGTTAATAGTAAAATAACTTTCGAAGAATTCGAGACAATAATAATTCAAATTGAAGGTATACTTAATTCACGTCCATTAGTACCATTGTCAGATAATATCAATGAATATGAAGTTTTAACTCCTGCACACTTTATAATTGGTCGACTTATCAGTGCAATACCTGAGCCCGCAATTTTAGATATTTCAGATAATAGACTATCTAGGTGGCAGTATACAACAAAGTGTGTACAAACTATTTAGAAACGCTGGAAAAATGATTATCTTAATCATTTATAGCAGAGAAACAAGTGGCAGTTCGAGAAAAATAATATTGCCGTAGGGTGTTTAGTGCTTTTAAAATAAAATGATTCGCCTCCTTGCAAATGGGCAATGGCAAGAATCTTGGAGGTTATTTACGGAACTGACGGTAAGGTCAGAGTCGTTAAACTAAAAACTGCCACGGGGGTTCTCACACGTTCAATCTCAAAAATATGTATCTTACCAATATAAAATAATATAAATTAAATTGTAATGTAAAGTATATTATATTCTTAGAATATTGTATTTTTCTATTTTTGAATATTGTATTTTTTTTCTTATTTTAGAATGTTGTGTTTATTTGTATTTAATTCATTTAGGCATTTGTAAACTGTATATAGCAAATTGCATTTTTTAAATATATTTTTTGAAATATTGTATATTTCAACGCCGGGCGGAATGTTACGTCATCAGCGCACTGTAGCGCCATCTGTAAAAAGTTTTGTAAAAGTAGACATTGTCTAGCTGTACCCTAACAAAAGCGGGTGCACGAATAAAGTAGGCTTAGCGTTGCGAAAAAGACTGATTTTTTATTCTTTAACCAGTTTTACAGTCCACACAAATATTGACGAAACACTCCTGTTTTGCTTTTTTTAATTATTATTTTTGATATTTTTTATTTTTGTCACTAATATTAAATTAGAAGCATTTAAGAAACACTTCTTCACAATATCTGCATCAGCAAACGGTTTTATATTACCAGTAATATTACAAACTTCATAGGATGTCTTTGTTACCACTGCGATATTACCACTGATAAAACACTTTGTTGCTTTCATCACCTTTTGAAAAAGATCTTGGAGGAAAAGTGTCATTGAATGATTCCTGTTTATTGGTGTTTTTTAAATACAGCACTTTCGTGACAAATCAAAAAATTACTGATCCATTTCGAATATTTTTCGCTAGTAAGATGTGAAAGATGGTTTAAAATTAGTTCCACCCATAAAATTGTTGCTACTCCACTATTATCTGTTATCACTAACCGTTCCAAATAGAAAAAGAATATCAATTGGTACCCGTAAGATTCCGACAGTAAAAGCGAATTTGATACATTTGATTTCTTGATAAAGAATTTCCCACCAAATTTTCTTAATTATCTTAAATAAATTAACTTTTCGGGGCAATGGACCACATCCGGGCCACTGCAAAAGACTCGGTGGGCCGCAGGTGGAGTACCGCTGTTTTAAACGATTAAAAGAATATGGAGAAATACTTCAGGGCGACTATAAATGCATAAATATATACTGAGTGGCCCAAATAATACAAATAAAAATATATACTGAGTATACGAATGTAGGGGTGCACGTAACGCGGGGACGCACAAACACAAATAATGAAAGGAAAGACAAAGTGTTTATTGAAAGCGTTGTTGACAAGAGAGAGAGAGAGTAATGTGTTTACAATAACTGTTCAGCACATGAACTATGAAGTCCAGCTGCAACCCACAATTGCTGCACCACCTACTTGATGTCAGAAAAGATAGTTTGCCAAATTCAAAGCTTGTACTCTCTGAAAATGGAAGAGGTGTAAGCGATTTTCGTTTAACACTCTACAAACGGTCTGTGGACTCACGCTTACGTGTTGAGCACCAGCTCTTGTATTTCACTCGAGTCATCGTTTGTATGGTGATCTCTCACGAAAGAGCGTGGGGTTTATTGTGAATGCCCTCTTTCCTCCAAATTAGGAATTGTCACATTCCCTATTGTATCGGGACACGCCAGTTTACTACACCTGATTTCAATATCGATGCTCAGCAACCTAACTATATTCTACAAAGCGCACGGTGTCTTGAATACATACCATTGAGTAAAGTGCATCTAGATTACACTTGTGAAGAGTCTATCCGCGTTCTCACTTTTTAACACTAATCCTCTTGGGAAATATATTGATTCTTTAAAAATTATTATATTGTAAAACTTCCTACCGAAGAAAAAAATGTGACTATGGAAATTAAGACTTGTATATATATATATGGGAGTCCGACCAAAATATTCGAATAAAAATCAGACTCTTCAGAAGTTGGGATTTTAAATTGGCGAGGTGGTTGTCTAGGGGTAAGTATTAAAGAGTTAGTGATGAATTAATGGAATCAAAGGCATTTAAACGCAGATACTTCATTTAAGTAAAAAAAAGAATTTATTTCAAGTTAAAGGGGAATATTTACAAAGGGAAAGAGACATGCAGAAGTTAGATTAATTGAAAGTTGAGTTATACCTTTATAAGACGGGGAAATTAATTACATTTCTCATGCTTGGACGCTTGGACTGAAATCGCGCTGGGCGCGGAATGCGCAAAAAACGTGTCGTGTTGAACCGGCGGGGGGTTTGTAGGCCTCTGCCGAAAAAAATCATAATCATTCAAGCCGGCGCTCCGCAGCCCACCAGACGGTGCTGCTTCGGAATGTGGTAATAAACAAAATTGACATTAATAGTCCTCTGAAAAGGATATGACTCAACCTTTTACAAAACGTTTCAAACGGAAAATTCTACATATATATATTTAAAAAGCGATACTCAACCTGTGGCCCACCGAGTCTTTTAAAGTGGCCCGGTCATGACCCATTTCTCTGAAAAAATATTTTATTTAAGACAATGTATCCAAAATTTGATGCGATTTTACAAGAATTCTTTTACAAGAAATCAAATTTATCATTTTTGCATTTTTGTTGTCAATGTCGTACGGCTGCGAATTAATTTTCTTTTTTCTATTTTTAACAATTACGGTTATTGATAACAGACAACAGTGGATCATCAACAATTTTATGGGTGGAACTAATTTTGTGTGAGAACAATCTTTCATACCTTGAAAGCGAAAAATATTCGAATGATTTGGAGGTTGACTGCTTTGTAGGGAAAAACAAACATGGATCAGTACTTGTTTGATTTGTTAGAAAAGTACTGCATTTAAAAAATACCAATAAACAGGAATTTTTTTAATGACATTTTTCCTCTTTAAAGAGGTGATAAACAGGCTTTATTGAATATTCTTTGTAATAGCAACAAAGTGTTTCGTCAGTGGTAATGCCACAGTAGTAACAAAGACATCCTAAGAAGTTTGTTACATTATTGGTACTCGTATGAAACCGTTTACTGATGCAAAAATCGTGAAGGTGTGTTTCTTAAATTCATTTAATTTAGTGTTTATGACAAAGATAAAAAATTTTTTTAAAATAATAATTAAACAAAACAAAACAGAAGTTATAAAAAAAATATTTCGATCAATTTTCCATATTTTAAATTTTCAATGTTATCTTGGTCTTAAGCATTTCTACCTCACCCCCCTCCCATTTTAAACTCATATTGTGGCCAGCGTGAAAAAGCTAACATATGTATGCGGCCCGCGAAAAATAGCTAGTATATGTATGCGGCCCGCGTGAAATAGCTAGTATATGTATGCGGCCCGCGTGAAATAGCTAATATATGTATGAGGCCCGTGTAAAATGGCTGACATATGTATGCGGCCCAGCAGAAAAAAGGTTGAATAACCCTGGATTATATATAAAACTTTCAGGTTAGACTGCTAACGGCTAGCAGTGATTAATTAAACGTGAAATGAGGCGTGGAAACTTCGTAACTGATTACTGTAATATTAAAGTTGACGATTTGTCACAACTAGGAGTCAAATTAAATTAGGTCGTTAAGAATTAGAAGCTCTTGCCTAGACGTAGGTGATCTGATTATTTAAAGTATTCTCTTATCTCGCCTATCTAGTTATTGCTTTCCATATTTGGTATTTGGGTGCACCTCTTAACTTGGTTAATTGAATTTGTTGTTGTTGTTATCTGAGAATAAATTAAAGTTATTTTGAATATGGCTAGTCTTCCTTCCTAGTCTTGAGTATGGCTGTCTTCCGACTTTCCCACACGAATGGACGTTTCGGGCGACCTTCACACACTGATGAAGTATCTCGAACTGTTTAACTAACTAATTCTTAAAAAGCCTAAACTAATTCTTTGCAGCTAAATAGTATTATTCTTCCTGTCTCGACGAGCTCTTAACAGGTAGAGTGAGAAACAAAATTGAAACTTGTGAATGTAAAATATATTTATTTTTCGAGCAAAACCCTATAGTGTTAACAATACATTCGAAATGTATAAGATGTTGACCACCCCTCTTTTGTTTATTAAAAATGAAAAAAATTAATTAAAAATCCTGAAACGTTGCTAATTTTACAACAGCAAATATGTTTTGGGTTTAATTTTGTGTAAACGTTAAATATTTTGAGTCGACAGGTTTCATTTTTATTTTTCACTCGTTACGTCCCAGACTTCGAACATAAGGTTACGACATTGAAAAGTTACATAATTGCAAATAAATAAATAAATAAAAATAATAATAAATATCAAGAAACAGCAAAATTTCTCTGTTTTACAAAATTTTCAGTGCAATGCGCAAGAAAAAAATATTTTGATAATTTTTCCTTTCTTTGCTAGAAAAAAGTCAACTTTTCTGGGCAAAGGGCAATGATCGAAAAAGGTAGAAAAAAATGGCCCACCTTAATGCTCATATAATTGAAGAACATTCATATTCTATACATTCCAAAATAAATGACATTTTTATAATTTTAAAAAATGAGTAAAAAATTAGAAATTGAGAATAATAACAGATTCAGTATCATACCTGTTGAGACAAATATTATTCAACTCAGCAAACAAAAATGTAATAAAATTATAGAACATTATAATTCGAAAAATAATTAACTTTTAAAATGAATTTCATAATTTTTTATTTAGGTATTTGTAATTTACTATATTTTGTATTTTATGTAAACGTGTTCTTCGAATTCTTTAAGTATTTTTCTATCCTTTAACGCTATGGAACTAAACATTCATAACATTTCCCAAAAGAAAATTAAGTTTGAAAGAAAATTATATTTATTTATATATTTATATACCCGCTTTTTTATTTCAATGATGAAAGTGAATCAGACAGAAACCTTCCGCCTATCATTTAGTTTCAAATCACGGTCAGATGACAACGAATTAACCTAAGCCGGTATCTTTTAAGCCACGTAACAAGAGAAGCTTTAAACACTGAATTTAGCAAAGAGTCGCTGTCATTGATACATTACTCAGGTAGAATAACCTTGCAATCAATTATCTGATATTTCAGTAGAAAAGATTCCATTTGCTCCAAAATAGTTTGATAGAGAAATTTTAGTGATCAACTACTAGTTATAATCGATCTCTTCTCATATACATGGCAATCCTTTCTTAACATAGCATAATGTGTAAATGCACGATTTTAATTCTCTCTTTAGTTCAACATTTAATAAGTACACAAACAATTTTTTTTCCTGAAAATAAACATTTGTAGCTTTACTATAGTGGGAAATGAAATTACTTTCATAAGACACTATTTAAAAAAAAAAGAGTTCATGAACACTAGGCTAATTTGAAATAGAATTTTGTTTGGTAATGTTGTACAATTTTTGTTAATTTTTTTTTAAAAATTGTAACATACGGAAAATTATTGTACTCTAATTCTTTTGTGTCTTTAATAATCTGTTAGGTAAGATTAAAAACAAGTAATATAAAAAAATTTAATTCAATTCCTACTTAGATCAACAAATAAAAATTTTGTTTTAGCTACTTTTTATTAAATAGTTACAATTAATATAAATATGTACATTAATAGGACAGAATCACAACATTAAGTGGTAATTAATTTTTATTCATTATCATTAAAGTAACGTATTGTCATCAAAAAACAATCGTGTCAATAAAATTTCAGTTCAACTGAATGCTTTAAAACGTGAGGAAAAACCTTTTTCAAGTTTTGACGCAAGTCGTCAAAATGGTCGCTAAGTCGCCAAAAATGATGCCAACGTGGCTGTATTTGTCATTCTTTAAATAATTAATTTTAATCAATTAATTTTTATTAATTATAATTAAATTATTGTATTGTCATCCAAAATAATCATGCATATAAAATTTCAACTCAATTGAGCGCTTTAAAATGTATTCTATTAATGATTAAAAATTCCACCAAGATAAATAAATAAATAAATATAGAAAGCGTGCGAACAAGTTTTGAAAATAAGACATTATATGTGCAACAACATATTTTCCATATTAAATTTATCACACGTGCTGTTAATGATGACTTAACATTATCCAAAACAAGTATTTTAAAAAGCAATATTGCTATTCATTTTAAAAAGAGCTTAAGTAAAGCATTCAAAACAATAAATAATAGCAAAAAAATTGCATTTTCAACACAATTAAAATTCAACTGCGCCGCCTAATTATTAAAATAGTAGACGCCAGACAGGCGAAAAAGTTACACAGCATATTAAACGACTTTCAACAGAAATATTTCAACATAGCGCTTGAAACGCAGTTTTTTTTCGTTAAAAAACTGATAATTAAAAGAAAACATGCATTACAATCTGTCCAGTCATTCAATGACCTTTCTTGGTAGAACGTTAGTGCCAATTAACTTTTAAATGTTAAAATGGGGGGAGGCAAAGTAGTCAAAGATATACCAAGGACATATGTACATAATATTAATTCTATTGTACGTATCGCGTCAGTTCTTTGGACTTTTTGACTGCTTTTCTCTTATCTTTTTATTTACAATTTTTTCTCTTTTAATATAAGTGAGGATGGTTGAAAATCGAGTGTTACACACACGCACTTATATACAGTGAAAATCGCTTAACACGAAACTGAGGAGATTGAAATATTTTTTTGTGTTAAAGGATATTGCAGGAAAAAAAGCATATATTCAACAAAATTAAGTTGATTACAGTGTATTTTATTTACACATGTGTATATATGCATGTATTTAATAAAAATCAATGAAACAAATCATTCAAAGAAATTATGAAATTCGATTTTAAAAATGCTTATGTTCTTATGACTACACGATAGAAGTGATAACTTCAAATTTTGTTATGTTGTTTCAGGGGTTAGTTAGGTGAATAAAAATCAAGGGGTTATTATATTAGTATTGTCATATAAAATTTAATCATATGTCTGTACTTTTTTGCGAAATATTTAATCATATTTGTGAATTAATTGTATTTATTCTAAGAAGGAAACACAATAAGTTTATGGTAGCTGAAATAGGTTGTAAATACTTAAGTTCAAATTTTTGTAAATAAAATAATACACTGTACTCTAAAAAACTCCGTCAAACGTTGTTCGGTACTTTGTCGTGCTTTCATTTGGATCATTTGACACAATTAAATTAAATTTTAATTTTAAAAAACCTACTAAAGGCTTTGATTTGTCGTTTGAAAAACTGCACTAAAATCGCCACTTAAAATAATAGGCAATTTGTTCAGAGGAGTTGATCCGGCTTCACACAGTGTAGGCAACAAAATTTTTGTGAATGAATTCGATAACTTTCTCTAAACTTTGATTTGGTTAAATATAAATAGTAACTATTAGAATTATTTGTATCTTTTCTTCTCTACATTTCGCTGCAAAATTTTCTCCGATACATGACTCATTAAACCCAAATGATTCAGTAGTATTGTTACCCTAATTACGAGCGTTGAAAATCCCAGCGTAACAATGCTTGGCTTTTTAAAATGCATCATTCAAGTTCAACTCTTCAGTAAAACGAGCCTAAAAAAGTTTTCATTTGAAAAAATTTCAAGTTTTTTGAAAACAAAACATGTATTGGGTTTCTGAAAAACATTTTCTGATATTTTTTCTTTGCATTGTCTTTTATAGCAGCAAATTGTCAAAAAATTGCTCAAAGTCGTCCATTTCGTTACTCATTTCACCATTGGAATGAAAGTAAATAACTGCTCATACTTTTCATGACGTTCCACATTTCGGATGATGTGGAAACAGGAGCTGTATTATTCCTCATTTTCATCGTCGGAATCTGCATCAATGATATTTTTTGAGCTTTGAACAAACCCCAAAATGTCCAAAAAAAAAGGTTCGAATTCGTTAAACCTCTAAATATTTTAAAAATTAACGATTAGAATTAATATACACCGTAAAATCCGGCGTATAATGCGCACCCATACTTAAGAACTGCAATTTTTAATTTTTACATTCGCCGTATAATGCGCACCCATACTTAAGAACTGCAATTTTTAATTTTTACATTCGCCGTATAATGCACACCCTCTTTTTTACGAATAAACTTGAAATATACAAATGCAATGCTTGCATGTTTTGAAGTCAAGTATTCGAAGTATTATATTGCAGGCTTTTGAAAATTATAAGTCTACTTGTAGAACTACAACCCTTCACATTCATAAGAAGAATGTTATTTCTTTCAAGAAAACAGTTTTTTGATATATGTAGAAATATAATTTTTTTTTCTATGCTCATCTTTTTTCATCTTCTAAGCTCTCATTCTCACCCGTAAATTTCGATCTTATTTTTCGTGTTAAAAGCGCGTATTTTCGTGTTGGGGATGTATACTAGAATAATCCTTTAGAAACTTTATAAATAAGAGTTAAAACAAAATTTTCTTAAGAAAACGAAACAAAAATATTACACATTTATCTATGTAACAACCACTGAATGTTTTAAAGGCGTATATATATATGCTAAGACTCGCAATACAATTACGCTATTCTTTTATTTGAACTTCGAACTTATCATAAACAACACTTCACTTATGAGCGACAGTGGTGTTTTCGAATTTTACATGTTTCCGTATTCCATATTTTTTTGAAAATCACATGAAAATAAACTTCTTTTTTACATAATGAAGAACTGACTCACCATCCGCTGGGTTAGCAGACGCGGTTGCAGTAGAGTTTCTCGCCGCCATCCTTTCGTACAGTTGAGCTGCGAACAACTGGAAGTCCCGTTGATATGTGAAGGGAAACTTTGTCTGCTGCTTCTGGGCGGAAGTGAGCCGTGACGTAAGACTACGTAACTGCTTATAACGAAGTGATCAAATTGCTTTAAATGTAGCAAAAACAGAGGCCGTCTTTTCACACCACATTAGAAAAGAGCCACCAAAATTATGTTTACACAACACGCACGTACCCTGGTCCAAAAGCACCAAATACCTAGGAGTAATCCTAGATAAAAGACTCACTTTTAAACAACACATTATACAAATACGTAGAAAATTCAATATTTCCGTCTCTAAAGTTTTCCCCTTAATTGCACGGAAATCATGTTTATCTTTAAGAAATAAAATGCTTATTTATAAACTCGTTCTCAGACCAATTCTCCAATATGCAAGTCCAATCTGGGGCCACGCAGCCTATTCTAATATCAAGATGCTGGAATCAGCACAAAATAAAATTATTAAAATTATTACGGACTCTCCGTGGTATGTTAGAAACGAAGACATAAGATTCGCACTCAAACTAAAAACCTTAAAATGTTTTTCAAAAAAATAGCTACTAAGTTTTTTAATAATATAGACAATCATACGAACCGAACAATTGCTCGGATAGAAAAATATGATATTAATCCTTCATTTAATAGACCTCGCAATATTTTAATTTAATCTCTTACATTCTTATAATTCTTCCGATACAACTCAAAACTTCTATCAGACTTACTCTCGACCAATAGGAACAGAGTAAGCCGGCCAATAGCGAAGCGAGCTTTGGGATCGCCTCGGCACCCAAACTCAATTCCTATTGACACACCCACTCCCTAAGAGTCACCATAGGCTGTCCCCTGATTGGACCACACATCCTCAAGCAAATGCACCCAAATACTCGCTCTTTTTAAATCCATCAACTTATAACGAAGTGATAACGGAAAAAGTGGCCATTTTATCCCTCAGCAGTACCTGTCAAAAGATTTACTTTCACTTTGAGAACATGATAGCATGTGTTTGTCTAACGCTGATCGTTGTTTATCAATTCGAAATTCAAAGTAAAAGTGGTAGTTATTGTAGCGTATTGTGTTACGACGCGTTTCAAACAGAAAATGATAGAAAATTCACGATTTTAACAGTTACTTAAATAATTTTTATCTCGTTTGATGCGTTGCTGCAGTAAATAAAAATTAATTATTGATAATTTAATAACGTATTTCGTTTTACTCGAAACCATTTTAATGATTTAAATAAACCTCCAAAATTTTCTTTTCTCATAAAACTTATTAAGTGATTTTCTTAATGCTGACAAAAAGAATAGATAAACAGACTGAATAATTTAACAGAATCATTTAAAAAGCAATAAAGGTACAATAATCAGAAAACTCTACCTTAACATAAGATTTCTTTTTAAAAATATAAAGCATACGAGACTATTTTTAAAAAAAATATTTCATTGTTAATTTTGGCACAATTAATAATAGAATGCGAAATACTATTATATCATTAAAAGATATTATCCCTATACTTTAAAACAGGGAGGACACTGCAATATTTACAAATACTTTGTGAAGCCTCATAAGCATTAAGCAAATCCGATACACGCGTGAATGAATCTATCATTTTCTCTTCACTTGTTCCGCAATATACTATACTGCAGTTTTAGGTAATTAACTTTAATTTTATTTTTAAGCTATAGAAAACAAAGTGAAAATTATAAATAAGTAACAACTTTTAAAATATAATTCGATAATGAAAATTAATTCAATTATTTGAGAAATTTAAACATTAACTGTAGTTCAGGGGTGGCTAAACTTTTTGGATCAGCGTACCATTTTTTTTTTCTAAAGGTGCGTTTAATGAGGTATAGACGTGCCGTCGTGCCCCCTCCCCTAGACAACTTTTCATATTTTGACTAATACTTAACATTGACGTTAAAAAATCATCTCCTTACAGTGGCGCACACAAGGGGGGAGGTCCTGGGGTCCGGACCCCCCCAAAGCCCTTGATATTTTTTTCCGATTGATTATAATTCTAAGTATATAGTACGTAAAACTTAATTAATTGCTTGCTATTAATGATTAATTTTATTAATTAATACTAATTATTTATTCAAAAACTAGTTTTTTACTGTGTTTTTTTTCCGAAAATCGACAAAATCAAACGGAGCATGATACAAGAATGTTGAACTTTCGACCCCGGACCCCCCCCCCCTTGAAAAATTCCTGTGTGCGCCACTGTCTCCTTATATATGAATAAAAAGTAAAACACATTAATAATAACTCGAATAAAATTTGAACTGCAGAACTTCATTTTTTGGATAGGTAATGAGTTATAATAGCGACAATATATATATATATATATATGCTTTAACAAAAAATAATAAACTAACAAAATATAACCTTTAAAATAAAAATAAACATTTTATAATAATAAGTGCAAAACAACAGGATTTACTCAAAAAATACAATCCAATAAAAATAAATACTAAGGCACAATCTCGTGAAGCGAAAAAAGTATATAAATCAGACATTCTACTAAGACTAAGTAATAAACTATATCGTAAAATCCGGTGTATAGAGCGCACTTTTAACTCAAAAAATAAGATCGAAATTTACGGTGGAATTTCTGTTAAACTTGTGACTTCAAAAAGCCGTGTAGCACCATTAAACTGTGTAACCCTGCCCAGACTAGAATTACTTGGAGCTCTAGTCGCTGCTCGTCTGGCATCTAAAGCCCCGTTTACATGGAACCCGGCATAATACCGGCAATTTCGAAATGCGGATGAAAGCCGGGATTATACCGGTATTTTTTTTAAGGCATTAAAATGTATGTATTATAGAATATAAAATTGTGTGCATACATTGAATATTAAATTCCTGTTCTCTTGTAATGATCAAAATAAAAAGTCATTTTTAAATCCATAATTCTTTTAGTTAAAAAAAATAATAATTATTAAATATTTGTGTGGTATCTATTTATTATGTGAGGATTTCTTAACACATTTGTTTTCCAGAATTTGACTGATACAAATTTTTCTCACACGGATGTACCTTTTTTTTACTATGGATAACAAATATGCATTTATTGGTATTTGCACAATTAAAATGTAAAATTCAATAATTTTGATAAATTTCATGTAAAGACTTTACACTTGTTATTGAAATATCAACATTGTGTGTTAAAAAATCTGCCAACCCAAGCTGAAATGTATTAGGCTAAGAATACTCTGGATTTTTTTTACATAAGTATTGAATTCTAAATGCTAATATATATTGATATTATCCTGCTAATAAATTTAAGACTTAAATAAATTTGTCGCATTGAGTTAGCTACAAATATTGACCCAAGAAGTATACTTAAATCAGTTCTATGATATTTATGGGAAATTAGGATCATGAAACCAAATACGACTTTACATATAGACATTTTCTGTAGGATGTTTACTTTCTGAAAGCAATGGAGAAATATTCAGAATTTTAATACAACCTTTTTCAACTCTCTATTTACCCTTAAATGAATAACTTGACATTGTTGTTTACAATAATCTATATTCATGAAGAATTCAGTAAAAAAAGGTAATTTCAAAGAAATGTTTTCAAAAATAAGTGTTTCATCATCCAAAATCACTGATATTTTTGTGTAACATATGCTTACGGGACAAATTTGGGGTGCTTGTATTGTATAATATCCACAAATTTCTTAAAATAAAAAACCCGCCAAATGCTGCGATATACAGCCAATAGTAGAAACTGTCCCTGATCACGTTTGCACACAGTAACAATAATAGTGATGTAATTGTTTGTTTTTTTTTTAAATTTGTTATGTCTTTTCGCTTGGCGAAATTAGTCGGCTGTTTAATGCATGTTCCAAAATTTGTGGAATGGTAAGAGTACTGATTTAGCATTTCTTACAGAAACTTTGAAGTAATTTAATATTTTGCTCATGTGTAATTTGGGAAACTGAGAAGTTTCATGAAATTTAGGAATGCCTTGGTAAAAGAATCTTGCTTACAATTAGTACACATTGTGATTAATTTATTAATGATAAACTTTGGTAACTTATCGAATTAATAATGATTGTTATTAATTTTCAAACATTAAATTTCAGATTGAGAATTCTGAATCTTTTTTTTGATGTCGTTTCATCTTCCATTTTTTTAAAAGTATTAATGTAATATATAAAACGATACTTCAGTTGCATATCAGTGATAACGAAATAACATGTCATGTATTTGTTTCTTTTATTCAACTACTTTCTATAAGTTGCATGATTTCAGTATTCTAATTTGTTCTATGTAAATTCTGAAAGTTGACTGTATAGAAGTGGATTTTATACTTCTGCCAGTTTGTAAGATCTGAAATTTCAAAATTCTTGTGATATTTCATTTAATCTAGACCCATACCATATACAATATTTCTAAAAAATACTATGTGTAGCTTACCTATATACAAATGTTATAGGTTTTTGCTTTCTAGTTTCTGGTATATTTCACACAGTTGGCTGACTAAAAGACTACTTTTTTGCCATTAATTTCTTTGAAAACAAGGGAAGACCATTTCAGATCTTACTTTTGTAAATTTATTGTATCCAAAAATGAAAAAAATAGTATTAATTTTATTAAAATAGTTTTGATAGTATTGAAATTAGAGTAAATAAAATTCGCAGAAACTTTGAAGAAAAAAATGTTTTTATAATTTTTTGTTTACTATTAATTGCCTAATCACTAGGTGTTTAAAAATTTAAGTTTTTATGTCATAAACCTAAAGTGAACATTTTAGAAATTCTACGTAATTTGACCTTTTTTATCTATGAAATATTTGATTTAGGAGATAATGTTCTTTAATTTTTTTTGTTTCATTTTATTTGTTTGGGTTAATGACATTTAATACTCTTTTGTAAATATTTTTAAAAATTAATACTTTTTGTTGTAAATAAATTGCAAAAAAGCCATTCATAAGATTTTCAGAGAATTTTATTAGATGTTATCATCAATAAGATAAAAATTGAGATATAATAATTGTAAAAGATATTATGCATGTTGAATATTGGCAGATAGATCCTCGATTTGTCCTTATAGTATAATTTTATCTTTCAGAGAGTCTGATTTATATAGCAAATCATGGAATGCTTTATTTACTTATAGTGCATTCATGTAATGTTAAAATTAAGTGTCGATAAATGATGTATATTAAAATGAGTATGATTATTAAATAAAACTGTATACGAGAAATTTTCACGAAAACAATTTAATTTGTTCTACTTTATAATTTTATTAAAAAGCCTATTTCTTTAAACATGTTTCTTAATTTATTCAAAAACATCCAATTAATTTATTTCAGAATGTTGGAGACAGACATTTTTAAAAAAATTCAAACCTTCTGAAGGGTAATAATTACAAAGGAAGTCTGTATAAAGCATATCAAATGTTAGTTTTTTTATAAGATTATTTCAGATACCCAAAACATTTCAATGATGTTAAAAGCAATTTTATTTCCATCTCAGAATTCCTATATAGTTGTTAAACAAAAACTTTCATATTAACCAACTTTAATTAAAAAGCTAAATTACAATTTTTGTTTGTAAAAAAGTGTGTATTTTCTTCGATGTGCAATGTTTTCATAAGAACTTGTTCATAGTATGTTTTATAATTGTGGGATTATTTAATCCTTCGAGGAGAAAAAAGTAGTACTTAGCCTACTTTTATAAAATAATTTTGTATGTATATGTGTATAAAGAGATCTCTTTTGGTAGAGTAAATCATGGTTTGCTTTAATAACAAAAATTAAATGGTTAAGTGAAAGTGAATCTCAAAACTGAAGATTTTTAAAAAAAGAAATTTTCTTTTTAAGTTCTTATCCTCATGAATTTAAGGGAATGTTAATATAAAACAGATCATTCTATTGGTTATATCAACTTTCACAGTAAAAAAAATTCAATACACCTTTATGGAGTTATTTAGTTACAAGATATTACTAATTTTTTACTTCTTATATGGAAACACTCAATTAGATAAATCAAGAAAAATAACAAAAAAATGCAATTTTTTTGTGTACATTCAAAAGAATTATATTGTAATATTTTCAAATCAATCTCAAAAACTGTATTAAAATATATGTATCATCTTATTAAAATATTGGAAACATACATGCAGAGCATACTAAATATAAATTTATGTACATCCTTCCCTGTACCTGAATGGAATATAATTTTTATTGAAAATGGGCACTTGTAAACTTTCGAATCCCGGACAGTTGTATCCAATTCGTTTTGGTCTCCCCAGATGTTTATGAGGGTTATTATTTATTCTGTTGTCTAACGCGAGCCATCCAAAACAGCAGCCATCTTGAATAAACGAATCTCTGGCGAATCTCTGGGAGAATTAGAAAACACTCTCCTTTTTACCCCCAAAGTTCCTAGTCGAAAGAGGGAACAAAAAATAGACCTGCCAATTTGCCGGGTCGCCGTGTAAACGGGTACAAAGCGGATTCGTTCCGGCATATTGCCGGCATTTTTCGTCCATGTAAACGAGCCTAAGGTGAAAAAGATCGTGAATCTTAAAAGATCCTGTTTACAATATCAGCTAACCGTGTCAACGAAATAACAAGCCTAACAGATCCTCACTCATGGTACTATTGTGCTGGTAAGGAAAACCCAGCATACTTCCTCTCTCGTGGACTGAGCGCTGACTATCTGGTGTCAAATTCCAAGTGGCGGACAGGTGCAGAATTTTTGTCCGATTCTGAATTTCCTAAAAAATTTCAGCAAGTGGTTCCTGAGTTAGACTACCTCACGGAACTTGAGAAAGAGACTGTAGTTCAAAAAAGGAAAAAGTTGCCTGAAGCTGACAGAAGTGAAGAGACTGTCTTGCTGAATAGCGATTCCTCTAGCATCCTTGACGAACTTTTAGAACTTTCTAATAATTATTTCAAAGGTATTAATATTTTGTCTTATATTTTTAGATTCAACTACAACTGTAGGAATAAGTCCAAAAAGGTTGGACCTCTAACTGTAGCTGAATTCAAGGAGTCAGAAATTAAATTGATTAAGCATGCTCAAAGATCCTTGTTTGATAAAAAAGAAATTCCAAGTAGTATTTCTAATTTATTTCCATTTGTAGATGGGGAAGGAATAATTCGCGTAGGTGGAAGATTAGAAAATGCTTCTGTGCCATATCTCCATAAGCATCCTGCGATTTTACCAAAAGGTTCAAAATTAAGTAAACTTTATTTTAACAGCTTGCATACAAGACTCTTTCACGTTGGCCCACAGGGATTGTTAAATGCTGTACGACAAAAATTTTGGCCTTTGAGCGGTCGTAGCATCGCTCGTAAAACCGTTCATCAATGTGTGACATGCTTCAAAAGCAGACCCATTCTCTCTTCATAAATTATGGATAATTTGCCCAGTGAAAGAGTAAACATATCGAGCCCATTTACTATTGCTGGACTTGATTTATGCGGTCCCTTTTTAGTCAAATATAAAAATCAGAGAAAGGGAACTCTAAATAAAGTGTACATTTGCGTTTGCATATGTTTTTCTACGAAAGCCATCCATCTCGAGTTATTATCGGATCTCACTTCCGATGCTTTGATAGCAACGCTTAAACATTTTACTAGTAGACGGGGTAAATGCTCCAAAATTTACACAGATACCGCTACTAATTTTGTGGGAGCAAACTCCATATTAAAGAAATTTCATAAATTAATTAATTTTCCGGATGAAAATTTAGCTAAATATTTCGTGTCAGAAAATATTGATTGAAATTTATACTTCCCAAGTCCCCTCACTTTGGAGGTCTTTGGGAGGCAGGTGTAAAATCTGTGAAGCACCATCTTAAAAGAGCGATAGGAAATCTTCACTTAAGCTTTGAAGAATTTGAAACTATGAGGATTCAGGTAGAGGGAATATTAAATCCACTGACTCCCCCCTCAGTAGCGACGCAGATAACTTCGATGTTTTGACCCCTGGTCACTTTTTGATAGGGAGACCTATAACATCAATACCTGAGCCAAATTTAATAGATGCAAATGAAAATCGTCTCAGTCGATGGGAAAAGATTACCAAGGTTGCGCAACGCACATGGAAAAAATGGAAATCTGATTATTTGAATACACTGCAAGCTAGATCGAAATGGATAACTGGAAAAAATAATCTAATGATAGGTCAAATGGTTTTAATCAAAGAGGATTTCTTACCTATAAATACTTGGCCTTTAGGTCGAATCTCAGAAGTATATCATGGGTCAGATGGAAAAGTGAGAGTTGTCAAGGTTAAAACTCAATCAGGAGAATTCAAAAGAGTTATTAGTAAAATAGCTGTTCTCCCAATTAATACTGAGTAAATTGTGTGTATATGTGTAGCTATATTATATTTCATTTGTGTAAAATTATTGATTTAACTTTATTATTAAATTTCAATTGTTGTTCTCACTGTATTTAATTATGTGCTAAAATTATATATATTGTGCTAATTATGATATTTGTAAGTTCTTGCATGTGAACATGGCAAGGCCGGGCGGGATGTTGGCGCATGCGTGCCAACTTCATGCGCACAAAAAAGGAAAAAAAGAAATAAGCGTGGCTGGTCCGTCAATGAAACAAAAACAAACTAAAAATAAACAGTTAGTATACAGCTAGCAAACACTCGGACTTGACTTCACTCCGTCGTACCCAAAGACCGAATGAATTCTTTTCTCGACCCCAAAGGGGGAAGGGGTATTCATCCCCTGCCCAGCTTGACCACATGGTGAATCTCCACATTCCAAGGGGGTAACTAACCATCCCCTGTAGCAGGTGTTAATGGACCTTTCCACTCCTACAATATATCTGTTTTTTAAAAGGATTATTTTATTGTTTTATTACGAAATGATAAGCTAACTACACTGGTGTGCAGAAATTAAGGACGAAGTCGAAAAATTAGCATATCAGCTGAACGAAGAGGCAGAGCGGACAATCAGGAGATTAAGTAAGGTGATGTACAGTAGCACATGCGCAGATATGCAGGTAGACGTAATGGGGGAGTTTCTGAGTAGTATAAAGCATGTTGTCGGTGCAAGATCAGTATTTCTGGCAAAGAGATTGCACGTCGTATAGCAGTTAAAATCTCACCGAGTTGCTGCCTCAGCGAGAAATGGCGAATAATCAATCTGTTAGACGACATCTGGATGCTTTTACCCGAGGTTGAATCATTGGGTAGTTGGAGGAAGTTCGCAGTGTGACAAGTGTGGCTGCAGAGTGTGGAATTGCTCACAGCATCGTTTCACGACTTTGGAGACAATTTCAAATTACAGGATTAAAACAATTTCAATTATCCGGTGGTTCAGTAGTGGTCGTCCACGAGGAACCACACCCGCAGATGACCGGTACATTGTCTTACAGGCCAAAAGAAACAGGCAGCAGACAGCGGGAGAAATCGCTAGACACACGACACAGGTGACTGGACGACCGATATCGCGTTTTGCCGTGATCAGAAGACTGCACGGTGGTGGTCTGTTTGCACGACGCCCAGTACGGTGTGTACCTTTAACGCCTGCCCATCGGAGAAGGCGTTCTCTGTGGTGCCGGGAACACCGGAATTGGAGATACAATGAATGGGGACGAGTACTCTTTACAGATGAGAGCAGATTAAGTTTGAGTAGCTATTTTCATCGCATACTCATCTGGAGAAAGCGGGGAAGCCGCAATCATCCCTCGAACATCATTGAAAGGGACAGGTATGGAGGTTGTGGTGTTCTCGTTTGGGGAGGCATCATGCTTGGTAGTCGTACAGACCTTCACATCTTCGACGCAGGTTCAGTCAACGGGACCCGTTATTGTAACGAGATTCTTCTTCCATATGTGCGTCTTTTTAGAGGCGCTATGGGTCTGCAGTTCCTTTTCATGGACGACAATGCACCATGTCATCACACAGTAGCTGCCGAACAGCTCTTAGAGAGTGAGGATATTGAACGTATGGATTGGCCGGCACGATCTCCGGATCTCAATCCCATCGAGCATGTATGGGTTTTCTAGGCAGACGCTTGGCAGCTCGTACCTTACCACCAGTAATGATTCGGTAGCTTCGATTGGCGCTGCAAGACGAATGGGCAGCAATGCCTCAACAACTCATTGACACCCTCATTCTCAGTATGGGCAGATGCTGTGAAACCTGCCTAGCAGTCAGAGGAGATCATATCCCCTACTAAAGACGGGATGTTTCTTGCTGGACGCCCATCACAGGGATGTTTCGGCCTTCAGTCGCATTGCGCTCCATGCTACTTTTTCAATAAAGCTTCTTTTTATCCCTCTGATTTCTCTTTTAGTAAGTTTTGCTTACATATTACACATGTCCTTACGTATTGGGGATCTTACGGTATTAAATGTCTTGATTTGGAAAGCTTTTGTGCAAAGTTATATTGAAAAAACCGTCTCGTCCTTAATTTTTGCACACCAGTGTATGTGTAACGATTGATTGATTCATGAAGATCTGAAATCTATTTTATTATTTTAGATTCTTAGAAACTAACTATTATTAAAAAATGATAAACGTTTTTTTTGTTTTACTCTTAGCATCAGAATCGTTTTCTTTTTATTGCTTCACATTAATAATCTTTTTAATTCTAACGCAATATTTTTTTTATGAGTCATACATCGAAATTTGAAGCTACATCTTATCTGTGAGAAGAAGGAGAAGATAAAACAATAATTTTACTCTAAAAAATGTGTTCGGGCTATAGAGAGGGGAAAGAAACCTGTCTTAAATCAAAAATAAGTGGAATTGAGCAAATTTCGAAAAAGGGAAATTTTTTGACACAATTTTAGAAATCATATTGCGCGCGTACAAGCACACACACACACACAGAAATGCTGGTGTCATGAGGAAAAGAGAAAGCCCGAGCAACGCCGGGCTAAGCGGTGGAGTGGGGGGGGAGTCATTTTGAAAATGAGTATTATAAGCTCTGATTTTGTGAAAGAAAAGGAAAATTTATAAAAGTAGAGATAGCCCGCGCAACGCCATTCCACGCAGCTAGTCTACACTACTAAAATTCGTAGGTAAACAAACGTATCTATGTAGGTATATAGGAATGTAGCCCAATTTTCTCACGAACCACAAGACGCAGAAACTCGCCGAAGGTACCAAAATTTCGGGAATGATCCGAGGAATCGTTTTTAACCATTTATATTCCGATATTCCAATTAGTTAAAAAGATATTAATTAAAAACCTTAAATTGTATAATTAGTACTATTTCTCACCGCCAGGGGAAAATTCGGAACTTCTTTTCGGAGGTTTTTAAAGCACGATCTAATTTTTTCCATAAAACTCGCACAAAAAATAATTACAGATTCATAAAGATTATTTTTTTCGCCACTATATGCTATAATTTGTTTTACAAAATAATTATATTTTGTATTCTTTACGATTTTTTTTAAAAGAGTCGAAATCGATACGTTTAATGAATAAGATTTCTAACTTGTTCCGCTGGAACTTTCTTACGCGTTAATGAAAAAAATATTTTACACTAAAAAAAAGTTCATGCTTTTCTCTTTTAGAATCAGTAATTTAAATAATTTAATGTCAAAAACTGTTTTTTTTACGTTTTTTTAAAAAATAATCAAAATTTTAGTTAAATACTTAATAAATTTTAATTTATATAAATAATCTCACGAAACTTTTTTCCCGCGTTTAGAAAAATATTATACGTAGTTGATACAAGGATTGATAAAATATCTTAAAAGTTACGGTTTTTTTTTAAAAAAAATGTGTTTTTCGTTTCTTACGCAAATCAAAATTTTATTATACACGTGGCGTCATCTGCAGAGAATCGGAAAGATCATTTACTTCGCCTTGAAAATTCTGTTTTTACAAAAGAACGAAACTTTGCGTATAAATAAATTTATTTAAAAATTAATATAATAAAATTATATATACATATATCTTTATTTCAATTTAATTATTTTACAATTTTTTCCGAATTTTTTTTTTTTTTACTTTAACGAATAACGAAATGGGATATTGAAAACATATTCTTTTATTTTAAAGGTATTTTGACTCTTCTCCCCGAAGGAGGGGATAGCGTGGTTGGTTAAAGCGCTGCTTAATAAAACGGTAGTTCCCAGATTCGAAACTGAAGAGGATAAATTTTTCAATTCTGCATTACACTACTTTTTAAAGTTTAAAACTTTTTTAGTGGAATGAAAAAGGTTAAAATTAAAATGAAATATCAAAATGTTTTTATCAGATAGGTTTTTTTAATGTTTTTTTCAGTCCATGTATATATATATATATATATAGGCTTTATCCCCATACTGTTTTTTTTACTTATATATTTATATGTTTAATCAAATGTTCAGAAAAAAGCAATCGTTTCAATAGTTATCTGTTAATTTTTCTTTCATTTATTACTTATAGAAATTTGTTTTTAATAAATATATACAGCCGACTCTCGATAATTCGAAATATTGGAGGGACCAATGAAAAACTTCGAATTATCAAGAGGGTAGGAAAAAACTCTCAAAATACACGAAGAGAAGATTTTTTTAAACACATTTAAATTTAAAACTATGTAATAAAGCAACAATTGTACATAATTTTTAAAGTACATTTTATACAGTATAAAAATGAAACAGAAGTTTAAAGTCCTATATTAAAAAAATACACTTATGTTTTGAAAACAACTATTAAAAGAATATGTATACTATATATAGTTAATCCTTTTTGTCTAAAAAATCTGTTATCTTTTTTTGTTTTAAGGCATTCAAAATGTCTGCACCAACATGATTTTGAAGGGAAAAGTTGCGTAGTTTGTTTAGTAACACTTTACCGGAGTCAACTCCTCCGATTCTTCTTCATCACTTTCTGTATTATTGTGGTCCAAAGCCCCAATTTCAGCGTCAGATAGAGCTCCCCATACAGCAATGTCCGTGTCAACCAACACGTAGTCGTCAAACGTCAAATCTTGTTCTGGAAGAGCTTCCCAAAGGGATGGTTCAGCATTAAATTCAGTGAGCGTATAGTCCACATCAACCAGATTCGGCGAGAGGAAGCCTGACTTTTTGCAGATTTTCCTATGACGAGAGGAGTAATCTTTTCTGAGCCGTCCATGTTTACAGCCAGTAAAATAGTTAACTTCTCCTTGCTATGTTTTCCTCCATGGCATTTTTCTTTTTTGAATGTAAATGTTTTTTCTGGCAAACACTTAAAAAAGAGTCCGGTTTCATCCGTGTTGAAAATGTTACGTGGTTCGTACTCCTTTATTAGATCCGAAAGCGAGTTCTGTCACTTAGAACAAACGTTAATGTCGACACTTAAGCTTTCCCCGCACATTTTTTTTGAAGACTATCCCATTTCTTTTCTTAAAATTTGTAAGCCATCCCTCGCTAGCCGAAAACTCGATTCTTAATTCTTTGGTGAATGCTTTAGCCTTTTCCTTCAATAAAGAGCCACCCATCGGAACATTCTGTCCTTGACACTCCCTCATCCATGAATCTAAACACTGTTCAAAACGTGGAAAATTACCTTTACTAACGCATTTTCTCACTCTACTCAAAGATGCACTAAATATTTTCTCTTTATTTTTCAGAATAGTGGAGAGCGAGCTCAGTGGGATTTCAAATGTTTTGGCTACATCGACCTTCCTCTCACCTTCTTCAACTGATTCTATCACCTTTTGCTTTTCAGAAATTGTTAAGCACTTGTACTTTTTAAAAGAAGACACGTCGTCCCTTTCGCGTGATAAGTCGACACTGAGGTGAGGTGTAAAGTAGTGGGCCAAGGTTTATCGAAATTAACAGGTAGGAAACGTAAATCACCACAACTTTAGTAAAATAATATTTTTAATTTAAAATTTGGAATCTAAAATGAACGCAAGGCGTATTCACAGTTCACACTCAGCTACGGGGTATGCTTAATAGCAAGGGTCGACACAACTATGGCAGGTGGAGCAATTCTTAGTGGCACATTACCACTTTTTTTTAAAAAAAGTAATAGGATAAAGTTGAATCTCCCTGTCTCGTACATATTTATATAAAAGGTTTTATTTCTCGCTTTCAATTCTCTGCCATAAAACGATTCTGCTGAATTATCTGGGATGTAGTTTGAGTGCTTTAATTAAAAACAACATCTGTTTAAATGTGACTCATTATTAGTAATAAATACTCAACGCAAATCAAAATTATTGTGTAATACTTGTAAAAGGAAGCATCACTCATTACTGCATAGTGAATAAAAAAGAAAGCAGTTTTTAACTTATCCATCTAAAGCTTGGGTATCAAAGGAAAAAGATAAAACAGATGGCTTAGGAATAAATCAAAATTCAGCTTAGCAAATACAGGAAATATAATAAACAAAGTATTTATTCTATCAACATGCACAATTTGGACTGAAAATAAGTTCAGTAAAAAACCGCTCGTGGGATAATTAGGTACAGGAAGTGAATCTAACTTCCTAATATTGAAGTTTCGAATTATTGAGAGTTTTATAGGATAACTTCCAATTATATCGCGTGTTGTAGTCTCGTTTACTTCGAAATATTAAGAGTACCAAAACGTATGGTTTAATTCGAAATATCAAGAGTTTTTCTAGGGGCTGAGCATATACTTCGAATTAGCGAGAGGTTCGTATTACCGAAAGTTCGAATTATCGAGAGTCGACTATTTATATTATAGTTAGATTAATAAGTTTGATTGCTCCTCGAGTTTAGTTATTAGAGTGCATTCTCCGTATACTTATAAAGGCTAATAAGTGAAAAAGGAAATAAAATTGTTTAACTTGCAAAATGTCCGATTCTTACTCGAACCCTCTCACACCCGCGATCGAAGAATCGTGTCAAAATGAACAAGGAGTGGAAGCTCAGTGACTCACCTCCCTTTCCATCCAAGTAGGCTAAGGTGTAGAAGTCTAGAGGTCATTTTGTCTGTTTCTTTGTGGAGACTATCTTGGAATCCTCTTAACAAACCACCTGGAGAAGCGTCGAACCATCGCAAGAGCCTATTTTTAACAATGCAGAACTGGTGGGATGCTCCGATGAAGAAACGACATATATGTTCAACAACTACCTCACCAATATCCCATTGTAAAATTCTGATGAAGCTTTAAATAATATCAAATAATTTATAACAAAAAAAAAATCTGATTGTGTTGGATTTAATTCTCAAATGAATACAAAATTCCAATAGTCGAAGGCCTGTTTGAAATGATACAAAATTTTTAGTTCGGTAAAGATGTTTTGGAAGGAATATTTAGCGAAATCGCAATAATAATGAAAACAAAACAGAAAAATAAGTTTTCTCACACATTATTTTTATTTGAAATACTTAAAAAAAAATTAAAACATCGCTTTCGTAAAAAAAAGTTCCATTTGATTCAGTAAACATACAACAAAAGTAAAAATGTTAAACTCTTTTTTGGTGGGTTTCATACTCCCAATAAGAGAATGAAAATAGCTTCAGAAGGCCTGAATGGCGTCCAGAGCTTCTTTAAGGCACCGACACGCAGCTTCCATCTCCTCTTTAAGACGGAAGTCCTCCTCACAATCATCAGTTAGAGAGGCCTGTAAAAGTTATCATTTTTCAATTGCCAATTTGAAAAAAAAAAACTAGTTTATTTTTCAAAACGAAAGCAAAAAAAAAAAAAGGAATTGGATTAATTTTTCCTCACACTCTTCTCTTAGGCAGACATAATCCTAACTTCATCAATACCATAATCAACAGTCCAAGTATTTACAAAGCGTCGTGTATCCTTTATTGGTACTTATATATTATCGCAACAATCGCCCCAACCCCATTAATAACTCGCCAAGTTGACAACCCCGATTTCCTATGTGCCGTATGCTATATATATATATATATATATATATATATATATATATATATATATATATATATATATTGTTTGGTGAATTCCAATTTCTTCCTTCTGTAGCACTGTAGGTTCTAGTGCTTCTTCACTTTTATTTTATTACACTATATATCTAGATATACACACATGTCCATAAATTAAGGATAATTCAGAATCACACAGAAATTGAACTCTAAAATAAAAATTTCACCTGTAGAATTATCACACACATCTTGAAGAAGAATATGCAAATTACAGGAAACCACCAGATGGCGCGGATAGTACGTCACAATGACGAGAGTGTAAGAGAGGGGTATATAAGGAATGGTGGCAAAGAAAATTGTTCACAAGCGCTTTAAAAGCCTTTCAGTTCAATAACCGCATAGTTATGGCACAAAGGAAGCATTTGGATGATTTTTTACGTTGTAGAATTATTGGACGACTGGAATGTGTGGACGTACCCAGCTGGAAGTATCCGAGGAACTTGGAATCGCCCCGAGTGTCGTCTCCAGGCTTTGGCAACGATTCCAAGATGATGGTAATGTGAGTAGATGTTACAGCACAGGTCACACCCGAGTTACAACGCCGAATGAGGACGGGTATTCGGCAGTTACTGTCAAAAGAAACAGACGGAGCATAGCATTATACCTGTTTCGTCAGCTCTCTTCAGCTACCGGTACGACAGTTTTAAGGCAAACCGTGTACAGACGCTTAGGGCACATTGGTCTATATGCTCGTAGGCCTGTCAGATGTGTTCCACTTACCGCAACTCACTGTCGCCTGCGATTAACCTGGAGTAGAGAGCATGCATTGTGGACACCACAACAGTGGTCTTGTGTGATGTTTTCCGACGAGTCCAGGTTTAGTTTGCAGTCTGATTCTCGCCGGACTTTAATATGGAGTGCGCCAGGTACCCGTTACCACCATTACGGTGGTGTAGGATGGCTCGTTTGGAAAGGAAATATTCTTGGTACCAGAACTGACCTGCATGTTCAGAGTGTAACGATTACAGGCCACATTTATCGGGATGTCATTCTAGAACAACATGTACGTTTTTTCGGGGCGCCATGGGTGCTGAATTTCTGTTTATGGATGACAACGCCCGTCCTCACCGTGCAAACATTGTAGACGAATGCCTTCAATCGGAGGATATCACCCGTAGGGATTGGCCAGCATACTCACCGGACTTGAATCCAATAGAGCATGTGTGGGATATGCTTAACCGACGAATTGCAGCCCGTCAACCCCCTCCCACCTGTCTACCGGAACTTCGGAGGGCATTGCTTGATGAGTGGTGCAATATTCCCCAAGATCAGATTGATAATTTGATACTCAGCATGCCTAGGCGTTGTAAGGCCTGTATTGCATCGTCCGGGAGACATACTCCGTATTAACCATCATACTAACCATGCTATACTGTTTTTTGTCAATAGGTTCTTTTTTGAAATTTGCTCCAGGGAGTGTAAAAATCGCAATTTTTATTAATTATGTCAAACATATAGCATCTTTTTTTATCTTTACCTTTTGTTTAGTAAATAGAATTTACAAATAAGTCAAATTTATTTTTCTTCTGTCCCTTTCTTTGCCTGAACGTCATTATCCTTAATTTATGGACATGAGTGTATATTATAAATGCAAAAGTTTGTGAGGATGGTTGAGAGTCTTTCACGCAAAAACAACTGAATGGATTTTAATGAAACTTTACAGTAATATAGCTTATACATCAGAATAACACATAAGCTATAACTTATAGCATAGACTATAATTTATAAAGATTTGTGAAAAGTGTCCAAAATATAACGATATTTGTCAAGTAAGTAGGAAAAATTTCTGCCATCTGCAAGCAATTCTGGCTTGCATTGCAAAAAAACCCCACGTCAACATATATCTATCTTTTGTTTGTGAAAGAACACTTTTTGTTTTGGCTACGCAAGGCGCTCGCTTTTAATTAATTCCTGTAAACAGAATAATCCCTAATTTATTTTATTTCAGAATAAAACTAAGTTTTGAAGGGAGAGATTATCATAAATGTCTCTTTATTTGAATGTTTTTTAATGATTTTATTATGCACATTTGGTAGTAAGAAATTGATCTTTTTTCAAAATAAATACTTTTATTGCTTCTCTTACTTACAGTAGATAAACTTTGTCTTTCTACATCATTTGGACATATTTTCATAGTTTGTTTGTGGTTAGTAGCTAATTATAACGCTGTAATTTTAATTGAATAGGCGGATATTGCATTTGTAAGAATAAAAATAATTTTAACTACTGTACTGTATTTTTTGGAGTGAGTGAATATTAACGTCGCGCTGTTCAGCTACACGAGGGCTTTTGGCAACGGACCACGTAATTTTGAACAATGGTTAAGTGACGTGGATGACACCTGAGCTGGCACACCTTTCTCCTAACTACCACACCACGCCAACTTAGAAGGAATATTCTACCAATACTTAGCAGGAGTATTCTTTGAAATCCACTCTTCCAAGATATATGGCAGCAGGGTCTTATGATGAGTATTCTAGCGGGGAAGGCGAACAGTTTTGCAGCAGATATGCGTTTTCAGCTGACGGCGTTTTCAGCGGATTGCAAAGATTATTATTTTTGTCCTGAAAAAATAGTTTATGTTAAAATTTAAGTGTCTTATGTTTTTGCATGTTAATGAAGACTTTTGAAAACGATTTGACTATTTATTTTAAGTGAAAGGTGTAAATAATTAATTTTACAGTGGAATATCTTTAATTAATTTATTATCTGTAACGGATTAAATTTCCCAAAGTGGAGTATTTTGTTTATGTATATCCTTTAATTTTCAATGTAGTGATCCCCCAAAAAATATTGTATGAAAAAAACTGCAGTAAATCATAATGCGGTGGATAAAGTATTAACGTGCATTGCTTCCCTACACGGCGGGTCTTACAAAGCTCTAATAAAACTCGATCTATGAAAGTAGTTAGACATTTGCCAACTTGACTCTATCGTTAACATTTCGCTATGATTTTTCATTGAATCGCCATTATAATTTAAGAAACGGCGTTGCTTGCGAATATTGCAATTTTAACATAAAATAAATACAACAGAAAGTAATATTAATGTATTACACTTTCAGATATAAATTATTTACTCTATTTTAAGCGTTCATTACGCAACACTTTTAACAATGAGCTACTTATGCTGAGCAGAGATCAGCTTAGGGAGTTATTTTCAAAAATCGACCCTCAAGAGTGTTACGGGGAATTATAAACAAAAAAAAATCCTTTTTATCAGCTATTAGATCTACATACTTAAAATTTAACAAAGGTGTTTCTTTTTCTTTTTTTTGTTTAGCTGAGATATGCAAAAAGCTTTTTTTTTAAATTTACAATTCACGTAAAATTAACTCATTAAAAACTTCTTTATCCTTCAATCTTCTTATCCTTCAGCGAAGAACGGGTATATCAGCTAATATATATACAAAATTAGTACCAGTTAGTATATATACTATATCTCCCTAAGCTGATCTCTGCTCAGCAAAAGTAACACATTTTTAAAAGTGTTTCGTAATGAACACTTAAAATAGTGTAAATAATTTATATCTGAAAGTGTAATACATTAATATTACTTTTTGTTGTATTTATTTTATGTTAAAATTTTAATATTCGCAAGTAACGCCGTTTCTTAAATTATAATGGCTATAATAGAGATTCAATGAAAAACACAGTGAAATGATAACGATAGTCAAATTGGCAAATGTCTAGCTACTTCCATAGCTCGAGCTTTATTAGAGCTTTGTAAGACCCGCCGTGTAGAGGGGTGATGCACGTTAATGATTTAACTACCGCATTATGATTTACAGCAGTTTTTTTCATGCAATATTTTTTTTTGGATCACGACATTGAAAATTAAGGGATATACATAAACAAAATACTCCACTTTGGGAAATTTAATCCGTTAGAGATAATAAATTAATTAAAGATATTCCACTGTAAATTAATTAAAGATATTCCACAGTAAAATTAATTATACACACCTTTCACTTAAAATAAACAGTCAAATCGTTTTCTAAAGTTTTCATTAACATACAAAAACATATAAGACACTTAAATTTTAACATAAACTATTTTTTCAGGACAAAAATAATAATCTTTGAAATCCGCTGAAAACGCCGTCATCTGAAAACGCATATCTGCTGCAAAACTGTTCGCCTTCCCCGCTAGAATACTCATCATGAGACCCGTGCTGCCATATATCTTGGAAGAGTGGATTTCAAAGAATGTTCCTGCTAAGTATTGGTAGAATATTCCTTCTAAGTTGGCGTCGTGTGGTAGTTAGGAGAAAGGTGTGCCAGCTCAGGTGTCGTCCACGTCACTTCACCATGGTTCAAAATTACGTGGTTAATTCATAATTACTCCAAATGATGTAGTGTGAAAGACAAAGTATATCTACTGTAAGTACCAGAAACAATAAAAGTATTTATTTTGAAAAAAGATCAATTTCTTACTACCAAATGTGCACAATAAAATCATTAAAAAACACCTCAAATAAAGAGAGATTTATAACCTCTCCCTTCAAAACTTAGTTTTATTCTGAAATAAAAAAAATTAGGTATTATGCTGTTTACAGGAATTAATTAGAAGCGAGCGCCTTGCGTAGCCAAAACAAAAAGTGTTCTTTCACAAACAAAAGATAGATATATGTTGACGTGATGTATTAAATACATAAATAAAAGAGAAAGAGAATCTTACAAAGTTGGATAGTTCTAGAAGAGTTGGCACTAAATCGACTTTGATGTAATCCAGCACCTATAATACAAAATAAATACATTACTATGATTAATTTTTTAATATAATCTCCTTTCTTAACTCTTTAAAACATGCCACACATATTTGTATGATAAAAAATATAAACTCTCTCGGTTGAAAAATAGTTCATATTTTGATTTTTTTTAAAACAAATTTGTCTCACAAACTCAAAACTTCTTATTAATTTTATCCTATCTTTAAATAAATAAATAAATATATATATATATATATATATATATATATATATATATATATATATATATATATATATATATATCATGATTTTTAAGACAGAATCAGATTAAATTTAGAAAAGTGAAAAGACGACCTTTATTCTTTCATTTGTACATCTGTTCTGACACTGCGAGCAGGAAGGAAAAAGCACGCCATGGTGGTGGTTTCAAATGGATAACACTTGAAAAACATATGGTAAGTATCGCTGCTTTGAAGAGGGTGCTTGCAAGTTAATGCTGACATATGTTGACTATTAAATCTAACGATCTGGAATTAGACATGTTTATTGGCTAGGCCATATGTTCGGAAGAAATAAATGGGTGATTAGTTTGATACTTGAAGATGGAAACTGAGAAAGATGAGTCAAGTGCTAGATAGGGAATTTAATTTTTAATCTAATTTAATTATCCTTACATTTGCCCCCAATTTTAAAAGGGAGTCATGGCGAGGTTTTTTCTCTCTTTACAAACTTAACCAATTTTCAATAAACACAAAACAATACATAACATTATTTAGAAAGACATACTAAACACAGTAGAAATATTTAAGCAATAGTAATACTAAAATCAAAAAGCAATACAATAAACGAAAAACTATAACAACAAACACAGTAAGGACACTTCCAACATTTCAATAGATAAACATGAATTTCTATACATATAATTGAAGATTAGCTTGTTCAAATCTATTCTACATCTAGAATAAGAGCTCGCGTTTCCTCCTATTCCTTCATAATAATAGATTCGTATTATAGCTGGTAGATATTTTCAAAAAAAATTATGTTGGAAAATAATATATCAAACAATAAGATAGTAAATATAAAAATACATGAAATCATACAAATGTTAAAATAATAATTTTGTATAAAAAATCTACTCTGGTGCCATCGTAGTAATACCTTATATTGTTACACACATTTTGCATATATGAAATACATTTTTTAAAAAGATAAAAAAAAATATAGACACTAATAAAATGAAATTATTCATAATATGAAAACGGTGTATAACACACAACTTCTATGCACTATCCAACACAATAAACAATGTTTTATTTCATATGCGTTATAAAATATAAAAATTATAAGAATATAAGAGCTCTTTATTATTTTGAGTTGGAAACGTGGACTCACTTCAATAATAACTTTTAGTATTTTTGAAAATTTTTTACAATATTCATTGTAACTTAATATCGCATGCAATATTTTGAATCTTTCCGTAACCTTCTAAAAATACGTTTCATAGACAAAAATTCTTGAGTTTCTCTTGCATCACACATTCACTAATAAAACTGTATCACCTTACTTAATTTTGAACACATCTCTCTGAGAAATCTGCGTCATCAACTCACAGATGTTCAGGGATGCTGATAAGAAACAATGAGAGGTGTACATATCAAACTAAACAAGTTTGTCCTCTTAATGTTTCGAGACATATACAAAATTATAATGATTGTATTCTCGCTTATCCATTGTGTAATATCCAAATTTAAGCTTCAAGTTAATTAATTTCAATTTTAGATAAGGAAAATTTCGAGAAATAGTGAATCCTGATATATGGCCGGTATATCAAAACACACAATTTCAAAATAAAAAAAAAAAAAATTAAATGACATGTAATAAGATTATTGCTGAATAAAATAATTAACAAAACAATTGAATTCAATGGAGAAAAAGAATACAACACTTGACTTGACTTTTGTTTCTTATAAAAATCAATATCTCTAGTATTAGTTCTCTCATTAGTCATTTTTCTAAAAACTTAATTTATATCTTTCACTTTAAAACACCAATTTCTATCATAACTCTTAACTCATTCGACATCTTAAGAGAAAATTATGAGAAGTATATTAAAATTTCTCAAAATTTTGTATGACTAAACCTATATACTTTGTTTTCTCAAATAAAATATAAAGAAAATATCTCATTTATAACACAACTATATTATAAAAATTAAATACCATATCATATATATATTATTCTTTTTCGCCGAAAAGTCTTGTTAAGCAGAACTCGGTTATTTCTGTATTACGTAAGATGTTTCTTTTAGTTATCTTCTTCTCATTATTATGGGTATTTTGTTGAATGTAATTTAATTGAAAATTTTCAGATGGATGAAAATGTCTTAAACGAACTGAATGAACCAATTCAGTGTCAGTTTTATTATGGGCATTGGGTCTATCAATTTCAAATAATACATCAGAACATTTTCTTAAAATGGTATAAGGGCCTGAATAAGGGGGACTTAATTTCCTTGTATTGGGGTATTGAAATTCCTCATACATTACTAAGTCACCAATCTTGAAATCAGCTTCCTGAAATTTTTATCATATCTAATCTTATTTATTTTATAATATTGTTCTGTTCTTTCTTTGGCTAATTTTCTTGCTTCTTCTTCAAGGGAGGATATATCTCATTATCTTTTAGAGAAATTTCGAAAGGTAAATTACCATACATTAAGTAGGTTGGAGGAAACCTGTTATTGTATGTGGAGTTTGATTATACTGATGGGTGACTTTTTCTAGAATTTTTGTCCATGGGACTCTATTTGAACTATTACTAATTTCACATTTTAAGCGGATAATGATGGTTTGATTTACACGTTCAACCTTTCCATTGGTTTGTGGTCTGTGAGAAGTAGTTAATAATTGAGTGACATTATTATGTTTTAAAAAATGCTTAAATTTTGAAGAGGTGAACGCAGTATTTCTATCACTTAAAATTTTTTCCGGTATGTGATTCTGAAAGATTGTCTTAAACAATTTATATAAGTATCTGTTGTTGCATTTTTTGATGGGAAAGTCCAAATGTACCTAGTTGCATGATCAATAATAAAATGTGTAAATATTTTTTAACAGAGTTGTAATAATTTAAACCACCTACACTATCTATCGATAAAAGTTCAAAGGGTTTTTCACAAAGGGGAAGTGATTGCATCAGTACGTATTTTCTCTGATGTGACTTCTTATTTATTTGACAAGTTTCACAGTGTTTCACATAATTTCGTTTATCAGTAATAATGTTTATCCAATAATATTGTGGTGATATTAATTCTAACATGGTAGCTACACCAGGGTGGCCAAATTTTTATGAGTTGTTTCCATTAATTTCACTCTTAGAGCTTTGGGTACAATTATTTTAGTTAAACCTTGTCTTTTAACTACAAAAACACCATCTCTCTTAAAACATTTAGGAACTGATGTATTTTCTATATTTTGAAAATGACTTATTTCATTGATATCTAATAAAGGTTCTGGGGTGTATTAATTATATGATAAGCAATAGGATTTCTTGTTAACATATCAGCTTCAACATTAGTGCTACCTTTCTTATATTTTATATCAAAATCATACATAGAAACTTTTAAAGACCATCTAAAAAGTCTACCCGTGGGATTTTTGAAATTTTAAGCCAAACTAATGCATTAGGATCGGTATGAACTGTGAAATGAGATCCATGAAGATAGCAATGCAATTTATCTAAACTATCAATTATAGCTAAGCATTCTAATTCAGTTATTGTATAATTAATTTCATAACTTCTCAGTCGTCTCGAGTGGAATGCAATCGGATCTTGATTTCCATTGGGTTTTGCTGTTTGAGGATACATGAAATCGCAGTTTTCGATGCATCTACATAAAGATGACAGGGATAATTTGGGTTGAATATAGCTAAAATGGGCTTTGAAATTAAGCTGTCTTTAAGTTTTTGAAAAGATTGTTGACATTCTGGGGTCCAATTCCAATTTTGATTCCTTTTAAGAAGATTATTTAAGGGCATTCTTGATTTTGCATATTGAGGAATGAATTTATAATAGACATTAATACTACCAAGAAATCTTTGTAAATCCTTTACATTTCTAGGGGGTAAAAGTTTTTTTTAATTATTTCCACATTTGTATTATTTGGAGTGTATGACCCTTATTTTATTTCATATCCTAAGAAATCAATTGTATCTTTGCCAAATTTACACTTTGATAATTTTAATTTAATATTTTCTATTCCACAAATTTTAAAAATTTCCTCTAAATGTTTTGCATGTTCTTCAATTGATTCCGAAAATACTATTATATCGTCAAAATAATTTAATGCAAATTTTATTTGGTATTTATTTAAAATCTGTCTAATAGCTCTTTGAAATATAGCTGGAGAATTTTTATATCCGAAAGGCAAACGATTAAATTGAAAAGACCGTAATTTGATGTAAATGCAAGTTTTTCAGATTCATTATCATCTAATTTGATGTGCCAATAACCACTACATAGGTCGATGGTTGAGAAAATTTTGCATGTGTTAATTTGTCTAAAACTGCATCTATTCGGGAATTGGCTCTGCATCTAATTTTGTGATAGCATTTAGCTTTCTGTAATCGATACATAATCGTGTACGAGCATTATCCTCTTTTTAAAAAGCCAATGTTAAAGGAGTAGCGTAAGAACTATAAGATGGTTTTATTATTCCTGCTTTCAATAATGCATCTAATTGCTTTTTTATTTCCGTATCATCTTTAAAGATGTCCTATATGGTCGATTTGCAATGGGTAATTCTGAGGTAAGTATTATTTTAGGAGAATTACATTTTAACTCGCCCACATCAAACTTATTTTTAGCAAAGACATGTTTATATTTATCAATAATCATATTAATAATATCATAATCACTATTAGGAATTATTTCTATATTAAACACATTATCAGTTTTCTTAGTGATAATTTTTTTATTACTAAATTTAAGAGTTTCATTTTCTTTAATATTTTTCTTAGATTCATAATTTTTAAAAATTTGTTTTCCTCTGAAAATTTTATAATCACTAAAATTAATATTTAAGTCAAAAATACTCATAGTTTTATTAGAAATTATTAAATACTTCAGTTCTACATTTACTATGAGGAATTTAATATTTTCAATAATTTCTCCTATTTTCAATTGTACAGTAATTGACTCACTCACCTCAATTTCTCCATTGATGGTGGCAATTTTTGTTTTGATATACTCTATATTGTGGTATCCCTTGATTTGTGATATATTTTTTTGGAATAATATTGACACTCTTGATCCTGTATCCAAGAGGACATCAACTTGTTTGAAGTTGATTCTTCCCTGATGATCATAAGTTCTCACGTTTGATGAGGTTGGAATACCGTATTATTGTTTTGTGTTCTTTGACGGGGTAGAAAGTTGGAGCATTGGGTCGCAAAACTCTCGGTCGTTGTGGAAATCGTTGGTTTCTCGGATATAGGGTCGGCCGCTGAAGTGAAAAGGAAGGGTGATGATAAGGTGATGGAAACTGGGAGAGTATACCTTATATCTTGTATTGGTTATGTTATCTGGATGTTGAGATTGGTCATTTCTCCAATTCCATCCTCCATATTGTTGTCTATGGGCAAATTGATTCGTATGATAAAGGTATTCTTGTCATTGGATACTTTGGGTATATAACTTCATTCTTACTTGATTTTGATTTTTCTTGGATATCTAAGAGTTTCATTTTTTCCTTCAGTTCCTCTATGTTGCTGCAGCTTTGTAACTGTATTTCTATGGCTCTATTTTCTTTAATCCTCTTATGATGTAATATTTTTCAGCTTCTTCTTCCATGTTTATCCGGGATGCGATTTCTTTTCCTCTGTAGAAATATTCTATGTGGGTCTCTTTGATGTTTTTTCTGTTTTAGATAATTGAAGATGAATCTCTGCTGGATTGACTTGTGTTCCGAATTCACGTATTAAATTATTTTTCAGTTCGTAAAAACTTTTAGGGATAGATTGTGATTGGATGTAAGTCTTCACAGCTCCATCTACTAACTTGATTATAAATAGGATTTTCTGTTTCTCTGGTATATTGAAGGAATCGCACGTACTTTCAAAATTTCTAATGAATGTTTGGATGGGTATTTCCAGGTTGTATTTTTGGAAAAAGTTTGTAGATCTTCAAATCGAATATCATTTTTAATAATGGTTATAGGTTGTTGTAATTTTTCTTCATCAGCATCTAAATTCTCTTCTTGCTTAATTTTAATTTCATTCATTGTTTCCATTTTTGAAGTATGACTTTCTGAAATCTTGTTAGGAGAAGAGGATGATTCTATTTCTTTGGCGGTAAGAGCGATGTTCTTTCGGGGATTACTAGCGCGTTTCTTTTCCGTACCATAGATTAATTCTGGTAACCCAACATCCTCAGCTAACAAATGTAGAGTGCCGTCAGTCTTCCATAAAATTCTTCATGTCAGTTATTACTGCAGTTGGCTTTCGTTTTTATATTAAAAATATTTTATAAAAAAGATTAGAGTTTTTTTTACATTAAGATCGCAGACAAAGATCCTGCCGGCTTTAATTCTGTCATGATTTTTAAGACAGAATCAGATTAAAGTTTAAAAAAAAGGAGATCTTTATTCAATCGTTTCGATATCTCTTCTCACACTCAGAGCAGGGAGGAAAACGCACGCCATGGTGGTGGTTTCAAGTGGATAACACTTGAAAACATATGGTAAGTATCGCTGCTTTGAAGAGGGTGCTTGCAAGTTAATGCTGACATATGTTGACTATTAAATCTAACGATCTGAATTAGACATGTTTATTGGCTGGGCCATATGTTCGGAAGAAATAAATGGGTGATTAGTTTGATACTTGAAGATGGGAACTGAGAAAGATAAGTCAAGTGCTAGATAGGGAATTTAATTTTTAATCTAATTTAATTATCCTTACACACACACACATATATATATATATATATACATATTTGACAATTCCCAAAATGTTTTTAAAGTATTTTCACAATTTATTATTTTAATGTAATTCAAATTCATCCATAATTTATCAAATGGAAAGAGCATGACAATAGTCAAAAATAAAAATATGCATACATACACTGAAGCAGAATTTACAAAAATAACTTATCTTTGAAAATTACTTCACGAAGTAACTCACCAAATGAATTAAAATACATAAAATTGTTGGATTATACAATGTAACTAGTTAGTTTATAGGATAACAATATATCTCTATCCGTTTATGTTAAACGTGGCATTTATCGCGATTTCCACTAGTTGTCCTATTGGAACTCTTTGCGGTCAGAATGGCAGTTCTTTCCAATCAACTCAAGAAGAGAACGTGTGTATGCAAATTAGAATCATATGTATTGGAAGGTCAGCATTCGCGAAGGCCATTAAGTGGAGGAGTAATGGTAGAAGTAAGCTAAGTGAAGTGAGCTAAAAGTCTAGAAGAGGAGTTTTAATTATGGGAATTGACCTAACAGTGGCAGTGTATATAAGTCAAAATTGGTCCAAGATCAACGGAGCATTGCCAGAGCCAGCCTGATTAAAGGTGGAAAAGGCGATTTAAGGACCGCAACTGTTTACTCAGGAAATAGCGGTAAGCTAATTCATTTAAACTATAAGGATATAGTATGGATACTATTAAGTAGGAATTAATATATAAATATAGATTCAGTTGTTAAGTGTGCTAATTATCAGTAATACGTGGGGCGTCTACTAGTATTATTATTGTATTCTATATCAACTAAGATCATAATAAATTGATTTTAGTATGGCAGATTTTAGTGGTTCTTCTTTCCTTGCTTCCCCCAAGACATAGGTCGCGTTGATAGTGGAGAAAGGGTGTCCCTAACGGAGGGGGCACCACAATGTGTACGATTGTTATAATTTACTAACACTTTTAACTGATTTGGTCAACCTAAGTATTTTATGAAATTGATTGAATTATAATCGCTTTAACGGTAAATGCATTGAGATAAGAGAGATCCTTTCGATAAGAGAGGTCATACGCTCTCGCAACCTTATAGATTTCCCACTAAAATACTTTCAAGGAATAATATGTCTTTAACAAATTTTAAAATTATTGCAAGAATAACCAGGGGATATATCAATTGCAATTAAATCTGGAGAAAAAGTATAATGGATGTATCAATTGCGAAGCTACTTTTTTATTTGGAATCAAGATTTTTCACTTCCTCATTGGCCAAATCAGGAAACAAATTTGAGACACTGAAAGAAATTTTATCATTAATTTTCATTTCTCCACACTAAAAATTAGGCAGATGTAAAAACACATGCACAGTTTTTTAATGTTGCATGGGTTTGTTAAAAATTTACAACCATTTAGCAGGGGGAAAAGAAAGTGCAATTATTAAAAGCACTTTTAACGCCTTGAGAAAAAAGTATACGGGATTTTAAAAATATTTTATTGGTGAACTATAGCAGGCTAAAAATTGTAAGACCACTCAGAATTCCAACCCTTTGTCATAACGTCAATATTAATATAAATTTTTACGGAAAATGTATGCAATGAAACAGATTTGTAACGTTGATTTAGCTTTGAAAAGAAAACAATAGTTATCTACAAATAGCTTTGAAATAGCTATTTGAGTGTTATTTTGCTATTATATTTATTGAAAATGAATTATGCTCATGTAATTTTTTTTTTACTACATGTTACTGAAAATTTCATGCACTTTAATGTAGTGCTTCTAATTTCAAATATTATATTTAATTCATTTGCTAAATATTAACATACCTTGTAGTGTTGTAGTTTTGTAATATTGTAACTTAAAAAGGAATAAAACCTTTTCATTCCTTTGCGAAATTATAAAATTTCCAGCGTATAGCACAAATTGACTATTTAACCTAAAATTTACAAAAATATTAAGAATTGACAGGGGTACATAAGCATTAAAAATAGTTCAAACGTAACTCTGTAAAGTGGCAGTTTTACTTGTTTTGTTCGGGGATTAAAGTTGCAAGATAATTATTCAAAAGGAGTTTGAACAAAATATTGAAAAGAGAAAAAAATTATCCACATTTTATTTTTAAATTATTAAATGAAATACGTCCTTAGCCTTAGTCAAATCCTCTATAACTTCAGAAAGAAAGCAACATAAATTTATTTTTACCTTCTTTGACTAGAAAACAAAGGATATACTTGACGGTCAGATCTGCAATCTGTTTCTGCACAATTTCCATGTACTTCGTCATCACCAGCATCAGGTATTGAACCTTCTTCTCTGCGTACTGCGTTCTGCATCAATACTTTCTAAATTTAAAGTATAAAATATCAGACCAGTGTAGGAGATGTAACAAAATCAGTGGCGTAACGTACACCCCGCAGTTGGGGTGGGCAGGAATGTAAAGGGCTCACAGCCTTATGCTACGTTACGATTTTGCAATCCTTTGTAAGAGTCAACTTGGGGGCCCAAAACTTAACCTCTCTTTGTGCAGGGGGCTAATATTCTCCGTTACGCCACTGAACGAAATGCTAGACATTATTTATATGTAGTTTTTGGTTTCGAAAAAACTCGTAAAGAATCGTAATTACTGAGGAATTTGATTGGATGTTCAAAGCACAGTCATGCTTTTAGTAAATATGGTGAAATACGATCAACGTGAAAAAGCTTAAGACGAAATATCGGTTAACACGAAGTAATAGCACGGTCCAGACAAATTACGAATTCTTATGTATTTTTTCTCTTAACACGAAAGAAAAATCGCTTAACACGAAAAGATTTCCTTCTGGGAATGAAAAAAATACGGAAAGCACAATGAAAGACAGGTGGTTTCACTTGTTTCATAGAAAGGAGGCTAACTTGGCTTTGAAATATCCTGGGAATAGCATGTGGCACAAGTCAATTTTGTTTATCTAAGCTACATTCATCCCCTTCCACTAAAAACGCCACACAAAGACACTCAATCTCTCATCAGATGGCGTTGTAATTCGATGAGGTGTACATCGCAGTGTCAGCAAAAAATGAGTGAGTCTAGTTCGCCCCCACTTAATTTAGAAGAATTTTTTTTTTACGAGCACAATGAAAAAAAAAGAGCTCGAGGAAAGCTAATTGCTATCTCGCTTAAAATGGAGTTTCTTAAGGCTATTGATCAAAACCAGAGGACGAAAAGAGAAATCTGTAAAGATTTTGTAATTGCAAACTCTATTATCAACAATTAAAGAAATCGGGCAAATTACGGAATTTTGAGTTAGAGCGAAAACGGATGTGTGTGATCGGCCAAGCACGAGGTTTTAGACGGCTTTACTTGTTTGGCTCAAGCAAGAGACGGCTTGGAATGCTCATATTGAAAATTTTGCATTAAATTTCATTAAGTTCTTGTGAATGTTTTTGTTTTGATTTTTATTAAATACATGCACACACATACCGTAAAAATCCGGCGGAGAACACGCACTTTTAACATAAAAATAAAATCGAAATTTAGGGTACGCGTTATACGACGAATATAAAAATGAGAGCTTTAAAAAATGAATATTAAAAAAAAAAAATTTAGACTAAAAATATCGAAATACTGTTTATTTAAAAGAAATAACATACCTTATGAACTTTCATTGTTGGATAACATGAAAAGGCATTCTTTTTTACCATTTTAAGGTGAATAAACGTACACTGTTTCTTGTTACAATTAATCCATTCAGGCGATTTTCTAGGGACCCAGTTCGCAACACTTTCTTCTAGAGTAGGCTATTTCGCTAATCCTTGCATGTTAGCACTTCTTCCTTGGCATGTTAATTATTGTCATTTAATTTTTTACCCACTCCTTTTTTTTATGGAGCTTTCTCCAACATCAAACATCCTTGCTGCAGCACGATTTCCATTTTCTTTGCAAATTGAATCACTTAGATCTTGAAACGGGCACTGTGTTTTTGTTCGTTTACCAGGACCCATCTTTACTGCTCCTTGTTTGAAGCGTATTCAATATTATTCACAGTATTGAATATACTAGAAACAGCGGCGTAATAAGTCTCACAGGCTTGTTCTAATTTATTTCAAATTAACCGTCTGCCCTACATACATCACACGAAAGGCGAAAAGCGTGGGAAAAATCCAGCCTTGGCGCTGATTCGGTCCCCCCCCCCTCCTCCTCCCTTCTGCGCTTTAAGGGTTGTATAATTCTAGAATTATACTATTTTTTCAGAAGAGAGTCTGAATGATTCATCCAATAAATAATGACTTCAAAACATAAGTATATGGAAAAGGTACATTTCAAATTGTTTAGTAAAAAAGGGGTGCGTAATACGGTGAATATACCTAAAAATTAAAAAGTACAGCTTGAAAGTATAGGTACGCGTTATACACCGGATTTTACGGTATATACGTAAAAAATGTACTCTAATAAACTTAATTTTGTTGTTCAATATCCTTCAACACGAAAAAAATATTTCTGTCTCTCAGTTTCCCTAAAACGATTTTCCTGTATATCACTTTAATGTATCCGACTACGTTCGAACCGTGATTTTGCAAAAGCCTGTAAATGGATAGTATTTATGATATTTAGTGTCACTTAGATTAGAAAATGTATGTAAATTTGTTTTAAGAATTATATTACAATAAAAATTATTTAAGTACGATATTTTGATAAAAAATGAACATAGAATGACCCATTTTCAAATTATTCTCCTTTGTGAAAATGCTTCTTAATATTTTGCCTATATATAGATAGCTCCAGTAGCGCACACAGGAATTTTTCAAGGGGAGGGAGTTGAAAGTTCCCCGTTCTGTATCATGCTCCTTTAGATTTTGTCGATTTTAGGGAGCAAAAATACAGTAAAAACTTATTACTGAATAAATAATTAGCATTAATTAATAAAATTAATCATTAATAACAAATACTTAATTATATTTTACGTACTATATACTTAGAATTATAATCAATCGGAAAAAAATCAAGGGTTTTTTTGTGGGGAGGGGTCTGGACCCCCTAGGACCCCAATTTTGTGTGCGCCACTGTATAGCCTCAGGCCTCCGTACAGAAGGTGCCTTTACGAAAATATAATTTAAAAAAATGGTTTTATACATGTTTTACAACAGAGGGAAGAAATTTTAAGGAAAAAACGCCGATAGTTATTTTAATTGGTTGTAACTCTGAAAATAATGTGAATTTTTCAAAATCATACTTGAGCCTCTGTACAGAGGTCTAAGCTATATACAGGCAAAATATCATTTGATAAAAGCATTTTTCTTAAAAGGAGAACATTTTGAAAAAAAGGTTATTCTAAGTTAATTTTTTTGCCGAAATATTGTATTTACTCGTATATAACTTTTTTTTTTGCCAAAATGTCCTTAAAACAATTTTATACATTCATTCTAATCTAAGTGACACTAAATATCATGAAAATTACCCATTTATGCGCTTTTTTTAAGATCACGGTTCCGAACGTTGTCAAATACCTTAAAGACGCGATAATTTTTTTAAAATTACCATTAACATTTATAATATTTTATAACTAATAACATTTGAAAAATCAATTTTGGAAATATGACAGTAAAATACATTGCACTTACCACCAAATGTTTAGATCTTCCGAAGACCGTCTCCCTGTAGAGTTATTCATTTCAAGCTCAGCTGCAGCTCCTGTAGAGGAATCAATAGTTGTAACCCATACCTTGGTGGACCCACCGTGGAACAACGGGGATCGCACCTATAAATGGAAGATTTAATTGCAAACTCACACTTTGGAGGGACTCACAGCAGGGACAAAAGGGATCAATTCCTATATAATAGGGTTAAAAAGGTCATTGAGTGAAAAAGAATGTTTCAGCAAGTAATTGCCCCCTGGTCATTAGTAGTCGAATCTCGCATTCATGTGAGAGTTCTGATATTGCTTTTAGATGTTATTTTCTTCAAAATATAGATGGGACTGAAATCAATGAGAATAAGACCAAGTACATGCCTTGCGCTAAATCATATATTATAACGAGTCCCATTTTAAAATTGAGGGTATAAATTTTGAAGTTATTGTTGACAGATTCACACTTATTTAGGTTCAGAAATTAAAAATAGAAATGATTGCACCACTGAAATCCAAAAGAGAATTACTATGTCTAATAGACATCTTAATGGAATACGAAAAATATGTGAAATCGAATTTAATCAAAAGAAAACAAAACAAAAAAAAAAAAAAGGTTCTATTGTATAACAGTCTTTAAGATCAGTATTAGCCTACGCTTAGGGAAATTTGGTCCATGTCCCCGATGAGATTTATCTACGAGCAGATCTTAAGATTTATTTTTGGAGGAATTCAGGAAATATATGAATGTGGCGACGAAGATCAAAATTTAGAGCTCTATCAATCATACAAAAAAATCTGACATTGTTAACTTCATCAGAACGCAACGAATTAAGGTATCTGATTACGGTTGAACCGTGATTTGCAAAAAGCGTATAAATAGTAATATTTATGATATTTAGTGTCAATTAGATTAGAAAACGTATATATGAAAACTGTTTTTAAGAATATTATAATGAAAAATTATTTAAATGCAATATTTAGTCAAAAATTATTGGAACATTCTCTCTTTTACGTAAAATGCTTCTATTATAATAATATTTTGCATGTATATAGCTCAGATTCCTTCACAGAGGCTGAACTAGAATTTTTTTATATACAACATAGAAGTGGAAATGGGAAAATTTAAAACCAATTTTCAGAAACTCTGAAAATAATGTGAATTTTTCAAAAATCCAGTTCAGACTCCTGGAGAAGTCTTTTTTATGTAAGCAAAAAATATTATTGTAAAATGCACCATACACATCTTCAATTATAATAATATTTTGCTGCATAGCTCGGATCTCGTAATAGAGCTTTGAACTAGAATTTTTGCATACAATATGAAGTGATTTATTTATATTATCAACAAAGGGAAAAATTTAAAAAAACAACGCTGATAATTATGTCAATTGGTAGTATCATCTTTCAACCCTCATAGCCTTCTAAAGAAATGGGTTTACAGAGATTTAAAAACACTTTGCTTTTGGCTTTCAATGGGACGATAAAACAATCAAAATCCTAGTTCAGACTTTATCTTTACAGATTGTTCTCAAAACAATTGAAGTTCTTTTACTTTATGTAAGCAAAAATATTATTGTTATAGAAGCGGTTTTTTATAAAAGGGAGAATTTATTTTTAAAAAAGATTATTCGGGTTAATTTTTTTTTACAAAATTCAAATCAAAACAAAAACATATGAGGTCAGAAGAAACAGATGTTGCCAATCGCAAAGAAGTCAATTAAAAGATTGAAATTGTTGCCTATCAATAAAATAGTTTAAAAATGCCAGAAATTGTTTTTAAAATTATAATGGGTTGAAATTGCAAAAATTATGGAGTAAAAAGCATGTGAAGCAGTCAACTTCCGGTTTTCGATTTCACCTCTTCCGGTTTCAATTTCACCGCTGTAATAATATTTTAAACACCTGTAACTTTTTCTAATTATCGCACCCAGACAAAACAAAGGCAGATTTAGAAAGATAATTGTTTGAATTTTAAAAATATCAAATAAAAGGAAAATGTGATTTTTGACCGAAAATGACGTTTTCAACGTAGTCGGATACCTTAAATCAATTTTTACATTTATTCTAATCTAAGTGACACTAAATATCATGAAAAGTATCCATTTATGCGCTTTTTTAAACTCACGGTTCCGAACTAAGTGGGATACCTTAAATGGGCAGGTCACGTTATCAGAATGAACGAATACCGCAACATTAAAAAAGTCTGCAATTCTCAGCCAATTGGCACACGAAGAAAGGGTAGGCCAAATCTTAGATGGATTGATGGCCTAGAAAAAGATCTCCTAGTTTTGAGAACTAGGAACTGAAAAGCACTAGCAGGAAGAAGGCTGGCCTGGAAAAGGCTTCTTGAGAGGACCAAGGCCCACCCTGGGCTGTCGTGCAACTGAGGAAGGAAGGATTATTTCAAAATATAGCAAAATAAATTCCAATTAAATTTTTTATGATCTTTACAAGGCCTGAAAAGTACTAAAACACATTTAATTTTCGTAACAACGTTTTTTATTTTTAATTTTCAAAATATCTGAGTTTTCTATTAATGATACTTGGCAATCGTACTTCCGAAATTACGAATAAAAGTTCGATAACGAGAGAATGGTACCAGAGCCCGAGCCAATTAAGTGTTTATTAACGTCGCACTATAAAACTTCACGAGGGCCTATTGGCGACGGTCCTCGTAGTTTTGAAACATGGTCACACGAAGAGAATGCCATCTGAGCTCACCTCCACCTTGTAATTTATGCAGCACGCCAACGGGAAGACTTCGAACCTCGTCTTTTTTTAACGTGCTTCAGCCCCTTTACACGGTGGGTCTTCAGTGGCACAAGTCTCGAACTCATAACACGCCGACCGCGAGCTCGAGACTACCACTCAGGCTACCGCGGCCATAAAGCTGTTCCAAAAATTGTCACACTAGAAAACTTAGATGGACCATTATAGTAGCCTTTATTATTCCGCAAGACATTTATATAGGCCGCGGTAGCCTAGTGGTTATAGCCATAACTAGTGGGTGGCGTGTCATGTGTTCCACGTCTTGGTGCCAAAGAAGACCCACCATATAGAGGGGCTGACCCACGTAAAATCTATCGAGTCTCAAGCACTCGCTTACTCCGCATGGCACTTTAAGGAGGAGATTACCTACAACTCAATTCAGTTACTGTTGACTTCTTTACAAATAGTTTATTCAAATAATATAGATAATAATATATATCGGTAACACAGATCAAATGGCCCATACAACCTCCTACAATCCTTTGTTCTTACATTCTCTTGGATAAGCATTAATACACGCCTTATAATTTAAATAGCGCCATCTAGAGGCGTACATGAACCATAACAGTTACAAACACAGCCAGAAACGTCTTAAACCTTCTAAAGACCCTGGCACTTACGCAAAACTAGGTCCTGGGCCCTTACCCCTATGACCCTTTAACGTAGACAAAACATAGCATGCGTTGTCAATACCCGTACAAACAATAACCCTAAACAAATAAATGTGCATAATTTACAACCACACGAACCAGCTCGGCCGATTGCCGCCTTTTGATTGAATGCGTAACCATGGTGTATGGTGATAGGCCTAGGACTATACAAAGACGACTATCATAACATGTAGCCAGTTGACATATTGTCCGTAATTTCCAGTTTTTCGGAGAATATAACCGGAAATAACATTTGACTAATAAAACTCTTCGAATTATGATCTTATTAAGGATAAGTAGAGAACGAGATGAGGCCCCCATTGTGACTGAGGCCTTGAGCCAAGTGGCGCACAAGCCCCTCCAAGCCCTTGATTTTTTCCGATTGATTATAATTCTAAGTATATAGTATGCAAAATTTAATTAACTTCTTGCTGCTAATAATTAATTTTATTAATTAATGCTAATTACTTATTCAAAAATTAGTTTTTTACTGTTTTGTTCCCGAAAATCGACAAAATCAAGAGGAGCATGATACAAGAATGGTGAACTTTCGATCCCGGACGCCCCCTTGAAAAATTTCTGTGCAGCGCTACTGCTTGGGCCCATGCCGTAAGACGTCTCTGAACACAACGAAACAGGCTTAAAAAGGAAAGATTTCGAATAAAAAAGTATTAAAATTTCGGCGTACACATCTTTTTCCTCCGTAAAAAAGTCCAATTCTATTTTTACAACCAACGGCAAAGATCATTTTGCACTAAAGTGCAACCTTTATCTCAAGGACGAACATTGATATTGTAAATAGAAAGGGAGAATAAATATAAAAAAACCGTAAGCCACAGCATGTACTTGTAAAATGGCACTAAATGCCTCACTTACTTTGGATAGTACCATTTGTCAACTAGGAGAAGAGAATAGAAACGATTCAAACGAGATAAAACGGTTGATTTCCCAACGAAGAAAAGAAACGTACACTCTATCGGGTCTGTTAATGATGAGATGACATTCCTTTAGAAGTTGTCCCTTGCTTTCTAGAAATTTTTATACGAATCCCCTTGACCGGATGTGGTGAAATTCTTTCGGTGGGGAGTGTCAAAGTATTCCCGCGCTTTTCTAAGTTCAGTGAACGCATACATTTCACGTCTTGTAGAATTGCGCAGTGAGTTTGTCCAATCAGATGCGAAATTCAAGGGACGGCAAATAGTCCGGCTAAATTTTTCACTAACTTAGAACCAACTCGACAATTTAAAGGACTTTTTAAGAAAAATTGAAATCTTATACTCCTGGATCCCCACTCTTGAACAGACCCCGCAACATTTTTACCATAACATTACTCTCACAGGGGAGACTCCGCAGCCTCCTACCCCGATCTCAAACTAACTCTTTCTCAACCGACTCCACCCCTCTCTCAGTAGCTGCCTCCCCCATTGGACGAGCGTAAAGTTACACAACGATCTTTAAATCCGACCGCTCTGCGGCCACCTCCACCGAAGCGGACGGCAAAAGGAAGGAAAAGAAACCGGTTCGCCGGTCTCTCCCCTTCCCCAGCCGCCCAGCGCATCTGATTTCTTGCCGCCGGCCCCCTCTTCGAGAGACGAGTCGAGCAGGCGCTCCCTGTGATATTTTTCTCACACACACGACAGCCAAACGCAAACATCTGCTTCCAGTCCCCTTACACACCTTTGCATTATTTTTATATTAATCTTATGGCAATCACTGTTAACTTTATATTTTGTATACTTTAAATTTAAAAAAGGGCAATTTACCAATTTTTTGAAAGTAACAACCTAATTTCAAAGATAGGAGATAAAGATCTCGAAATGAGATCAGGCGCTCCAGCCCCATCGATTCAACACCTCTCTCCCAAAATTACAGCACTCAGATGTGATCAGAGATAACACCGGGACTGCCCTGGGGCCAACTGACTCCTCTCTCTCTCAAAGCTAAGTTCCTTTCATTAATCTTTTATTTGTAAAACCTAAATTTTTACTTGTGCATGAAATAAATTGAACTTAAAAGTTAAGAATCGTTTCGTTAACTGAGAATTCTTTATTTTATTTAACTTTGCTCATGATGCGATTTACAATTATCGAAATTGGATTACATTACCCATAATCAACGATAGGCTTCGCATCAGTTAACTGTGGATCCTGTAATTTTACTATTTGGTATTCCTTTCCTTCAAGTTCAAACGAGTAGAAAAACAGATTATATTCTTCTGGATGAGAGGTAGGTTGGTCAAGCTTAGAATAACTTCGCATTTTATCAAAAAACAGACCTCAGTTCTAAATATTCTTTCTCCATTTGAAAATGTCCTATTATTCATATTTCATTCACTGATTATGATGTCGTATCCATGACAGGACCAAACCAAATAGTACCATAGGCCCAAATGGCTGTTCTGACAATCTCTTCAATATTGTCCACAGAGATTTGTTGACGAAAAGAGGACATCTATTTTTTTTTTTTTTTTTTTTGTAGAGCAGTTTGTCCTATTTTTTTTTTCTGGACAGTCAAAAATATAAGCAGGTGTTAGCTCTGTATCTAAACAGTTATCTCTCACAGATTCCTTTAAGGTATCCCATTACTTCCGACAACTTTTTTTTTTTTTTTTTTTTTTGAAAATGGAGATATGGGGATTTTTTGTGATTTTTAGATTTCTTTAGTATATTTTAAGGAAAAAATCGTAAAACTGAGAACAAAAAATAAATTTATTATTATTAAAAAGGGAAAAACTGGTGAAAATGTACAAAAATTACATAAACGGGGCCCATATGTAGCCATAAATGAAGCATCACATAACGGGGCATCACATGTAGCCATACGTTATATTTGACAACGTATGTTATGTACTGTCTACTTTTAAGGGTCATAGGTGAGGTCTACTTTTTGTGTCCGGGGACCAGGGCCTCAAAAAGTCCCTGCCTACACTAAGATTTTAAATACTTCCAGCATAATTTTAAGTATCTAAGACATGACATCATAATCCTACTGCACGTGGTAATGTATTTACATCATAATTTATCTAGATGCAACACAAGAGTTTGGAGTACAATGACACATGTTAAGTAAAAAGAACCTGAATAGCACGATGAGTGACAATCTATTAAACCTATGTATTTACTGCATCTTTACGAATGAAATAACAGAAAATGAATTCAGTTGGAGTGAGGTTTTTCTTGGTAATTGTCGAACTCACATGTTCTGCATTAATATCAATCTAAAAACCTCTGAAGCAAGATTTTTTTAAAAAATTGTTCGACAGTTTATTTGTAAATTCTCGAATTTAGTGGCCTATGGATTGTGAATTCGAGTTCCTGATTTCAACAGTAAATCACGCGGGACCAGTGGCGCACACAAGGGGGGGGTCCTAGGGTTTCCAACCCCCATAGGCCTTGATTTTTTTCAATTGGTTACATTCCTATGTATTTATTAAGTAAAATTTAATTATTTATTTGTTATTAATAATTAATTTTATTAATTAATGCTAATTATGTACTCAATAATTAATTTTGTATTGTTTTTGTTCTCGAAAATCGACAAAATCAAAATAATATGTTGGATGGCGGTATTGGAGCATGATACCAAAATGGTGGACTTTCGACCCTGGACCCCCTCGAAAAATTTTTGTGTGCGCTACTGCGCGGGATAATAGGAGCTGTCACGCATTAGGCGTACAAATCCTCAAACGACGTAAAATTTTGCTGAGAAATCAAATATCGTTTAAACAATCAGACGATGGTTTGCGATTTTTAGATCTAGTCAACAGTAATTTGAAAATCTGCTTAAGGGGTAGGATTCAAAAGTTACCCGACTGAATCTATAACTTAAAAAATATTACCAATTAAACTGCTGATACACATCTCCCTTCGAAATAAAACACTTGAGAACAACACACTTTTGCCATGGCTTGTCAAGGTCATCGAAACATTTCTGGAATCCATTTTCAGCCAAGTCCTTTTTATTCTAGCTTGACTTCATCAGCAGATTGATCTTCGTTGAACGATATGGACACACCTTATGCATGTTAAAATCCTTAGTCAGAATCCATTGACGTGTGGCCAAGGATATCCCAACTGATTCTGCTGTTGTTTGAACCCTGTTCTAACGTACCGCCGCAGAAACTTTTTCGATGTTTTCAGCGGTGCGGGAAGTTTGCGGACGCCCAGAGCGTTTGTCGTCTTCGACACTTTCCCTTCCTTCTCGGAAACGTCGATGCCACTCAAAAGCTTGCGTTCGCGATAATGTTACACACGCTGCAACATTTTGTTCATCTCCGCAGCACTTTTTCGAAACGAACGCAAAATTTAATATTTATTATTTGCTCAACAAATGCAATTTCTTTCAATCACCGACGACTAAATGCACCCGCCTACAAAAATACGACGTCATGGCGAGCCACCAAGCACGTGATTTGGAACAACCGTTTTTAGAAAAGGGGAAGAATGCAGTGAACAGAAATGTTGTCGTAGTCGCTCTAAAAAATTTTCCCCGTTATAGGCTCAATCCGGGAACTTTTGAATCCTACCTCGTACAATGTGGCACTATAAATTTAAAATATTTCACATATTCATAATCTAGTAAAATATTTGTATATATGTATAATTAAGATTTTTCTTTGCTTGCATACACACACAAACTTACACACTCAAGTCCATGTCGGGGTGCTCGAGGTTAACGTAAAACATTTCCGCCTGCACGTGTTCCCTCAGCTTAAGAATCGTCGCCTCAGATTCTTTCTGCAAGCAGCGCCTGATGCGGAATATCAATTCAGCTTTGGTGGCAGGATAGCTGTTCAACTGTAGAGATACAATGATTCTACATATTTGTCTATTTACTCAAGGTATCCGACTACGCTCGGAACCGTGATATTGCAAAAGTGTATAAATGGATAATATTTATGATATTTAGTGTCACTTAGATTAGAAAATGTATATAAATTTTTCAAGAATAGTATTACAATAAAATGATTTAAGTACAATATTTTGACAAAAATTAACATAGAATGATCCATTTTTCAAAATATTCTCCTTTTGTGAAAAATAATTATAATAATTTTTGCCTATATATATCTCAGACCTCTGTACAGAGGCTCAACTAGAATTTTGAAATATATAACTTAGAAGTGGGATTATATCCATGTTTTTACGACAACAAAGGGGAGAAATTTTAAGAAAAAAAACGCCTATAATTGTTTCAATTGATTGCTTTAACTCTGAAAATAATGAGAATTTTTCAAAACTCATAGTTGAGCCTCTGTACAGGGTCTGAGCTATATACAGGCAAAATATCATTATAAACGAAGCATTTTCACAAAAGGAGAACATTTTGAAAAAAAGGGCAATACTATGTTAATTTTTTGCCGAAATATTGTATTTAAATACATTTTTTAAATCAAAATCGTCCTTAAAACAATTTTATACATGTATTCTAATCTAAATGACACTAAATATATCATGACAATTATTCATTTATGCGCTTTTTAAAATCGGTTCGAACGTGCAGTGGATACCTTAAGCAAAAAAACGGCAATTACATTTCACACATAAGTAAACTTTCTATTGGCTATAAGGAAAGTTCTGTCTCAAAGGGAGGAAAAAGGGGAACGAAATTTCTATCGAATTTATCCTGATCATGCTGTGCAGTACTTCGTCATTGACATCTGATGGCCTTCATGATCTACATTCATCTTTTGGAAGAAAGATCACCCAAGCGAAATCTCACACACCAACTTGAGCATATTCGAACTGTTACTGTTTCACTCTCCAACCCAACACGGCACGCGTTTTTTCGAATCACTTTTTGCCTTTTTGAAACTCATATAACATACAATGTCTTCAATGCACTTTTTCCTCCCCATGTTGACAGATTACAAGCCTAAAATGACTAAAATCGAAAAAAACTATCTATCATGTAATAATCAAACTGTTTAAACTGGTTTCAGTCGGATCCAAATTCTTGCTAAAGATCGACGCGTTAAAAAACGACAAGGAGACTATCTCTTATACTCAACTACAACAAGAAAGAAGAGAACGAAATAAAATTATAAGCCCGATTTTGGTGCTGGTCTTATTCATCTAAAAGTAAAGAAAAATTATCGACATGTATATATATATATATATATGTGGCATTCAGCCAAAAGCAAAAACACAAGTCTTCGCGCGCAGGCGCATTGGATTGAAACTAAAACTAAAACTTTTGGACATAGGCGAAAAGAAGAAGCAGCAAAGAGAGACGCGAGGGTGCGCGAAGCAGGCGCGTTTACCTTCTGAATATCATCGTCAAACATCTGTAAAGCAACTTATCTTTTTAATTAATTTTTTGTTAATGTTAAATAAAATGAAGAAAAAGACCAACAATCATGGACCTTATAATCATCTCCACAAATTATGAGAAGCTCGGCCGGGATCGATAAAATTTCGATTTTGAACCAAAGAAGTCTGGACAATGAACAACGGCGTCCGTAGTGAGAAGGAGACGCTCCGCCATTTTTTCGGAAACTTCGTTCAGCCTGTGTAGAGGATTGAATTTTTCAGCTTCATTTCACCCGTAGCGCAAGAGTCGGAACAAACCATACAAATAACCTGTAAGAAGAAGTGTATTTTCAACGAACCATCGACAAATATTCCGCCTGTGTAGAGGGTCGGAATAAAATAACAAAATAACCTGTTCAATGTGCTATTTTTCAGAACCATCGACAAATATTCAACACCTATGTTCCGCCTGTGTAGGGTTGAAAACCCATCGACGAAAATTCCGCCTGTGTAGAGGTTGGAACCCTCTAAAACACCTGCGAAGAGGTGACAATTCGAACAATTTCAGAACTATTTTCATCTAACGATATAACCTGCGAAGAGGAATGAAAATCAGTGGAATCAACGTTTTTATTGGATGCATCATTGGTGCGAGCAACAGGAGCCAGAAAAAAAAATTGGATCTTTCTAAATTTTTTTAAGAGAAGTATATAAAAACAGCTCTTAGAGGATCTCATAGGGATTGTTGAGAAGCTAGACAGTACTGTAGATACTGACACTATATAGTTAAACTAAAGACTAAAATTGAGAACAGTAGTACATTTGAAAAGTGATCAGATTTCGTTAAAACTTTTAATTCAAAACTGTATAGATGAGAAAGTATCACAAAACGAAAAGTAACTTCAGAACAAAAAATTGAGCTCGCGAAACTTCAGGTCTTAACAAAATTAGAAAGAAATCGAACTACGAGGTGGCTAAAAATAAAGCATTAGTTTAAATCTGCAGCTAAAGTCGAAGAAAAACAGTTCGAAACTAACATAGAAAATATGATAAAAAGTATAAAAACTTTATCTCTTCCCTGTTCCCACCAGATCTGAAAATTTTAATCTGTTCTTCCAATCATTAGAACGCGCATTTTTAACCAAGAAAATAAATGACTGAATATAAATCTGAAATTTTAATAAATCTTCTGGGCGAAAGAGCTCATAACGTCTTACTGTATATTAAAAGAAGAGGAATTAAATGACTATGAAAAACTAAAATCTATAGTACTCAGAGGAGATTCAATTAACCCCTCACTTGAGTGTTTAAACTCATTTAAAAATGCTGTAAAATCATCGAGAGCGAGACATACATCCAATTTGCTGCAAGATTGAGCGGCAAACTTCAATATTATTGTTCGTTAAGAGAAAGTTAATTCCTTTGAATCTCTATGTGATCTTATAATTTCTGATAAATTATTTGGAAACTTTAAATAAGGAAACTGCAACTCATATTGGCATTCGAAGCAGA